>ML298823.1:0-19811 GCA_005239495.1 Nicotiana undulata
GACGCCACGGGGCGCGTCCAAGGGGTCATGGGGCATGGATGGAAAGCCGCCCATGACATTATAATCGTCATCATTGTGATAATGAGAATAATAAGGATTCTCAAAATAATCCTCCACGTTGTAAAAGTAATATTTGTCATCTATTTGACATGAGATTTTGTAAAGCACATATAGATGACTATGATCCATTCACGATGTGAATATGACAACATCTGATTTATGAATATATATTCATTCTTGGAAGAATATGAACGTGCTGGTAGTAGTGAATATACCACACTCACCCCTAAAAGGAGATTTGAGATGAAATAAGAAAATAATTTCATTATTATGACACCAATGGTCATTGTGTGATTATGCCCAAAATATTGTGGCAACATTATTATTACAGGGCAAAAGTAATGAAAATAATATATCTTGCCTATAATGATTTTGACCATGACCATAATGGTCTAACTTTCTCCTTAAAAGTGATATTCACCATATGGATGTTGATGAATATGTGGTAGTACCAAATTAATTGAGAGCTCTGAAAGAGCCAATTATTACTATTTTGGAGGAATACAATTGACTATTATGACAATTTATTGTGTTGTAGTAAGTCTCAAAGAAACTTATTTAGTTTCTAAAGTATTCGCGAAAGCGGTTGGTTATATTGAAACTATAAATAAAGAAAATATTTAATATCTTCTATTACTACAACTTGTAGCGGGATAATGTGTATGTTAAAATTACCCACTTTATTCTCCAGTTTGTACTACACAAATAAAAGAATATCACAATAAAGTATGTTTATTGATATAAAAACCCATATCATAATAAACTTAGAGTTTATTGATAATTGCACACGTCATGTTGTAAGTTTAAAGTTTATCAATATTGATAATTTATCCAGTTGGCATAATTGGTATAGCCATGTTAATTTAAGCATGTTGTGCAAAAATGAAAGACAATTCACTTGGGTAAATATTAAAGAACTAGAAATTTCTTTACGAATTCTCTTATGTTGCTTGTTCTCGCGATTATTATACCAACTAAAACTGGGATTGAATCCCTTGGATTCTGGAATTTATCAAAGGTGAATATGGGCTCATTCACCTGCCATGTATACCACATAAGATGCATCTATAAGATGTTACATGTGCGATTATTATTAACCTGCAACCTGGTGTTTGTGAGGTAACTTGTTCAATAATTTAATTTAGAGCATAATTTTCAGATTTTCTATTCAAGACAGTTCATCTTGATAAGTTGGTTTATATCACAATTGGTTTAACAAAATGATTTATTGAGTGTCACAACTTAATAGCTAACCTATTGCTTATGAGAACGAAGTTATCTATATCAGTTTGATATATGTTATACACGAAAATATATTAAATTCTCCCCTCACAAGTGATTCGGGGTCAGGAACCAAATAATTCCATCTTATTATTATTGATGTGCGGTGTATAATTTGATTAACAACATAATGCACAAAGATGGGTTCCCAAAATTGAGGAAGAAAGTTAGTTTCTCTAACATAAGAGGGAGACATGATAAACAGTTGAGAAAAAATTATGTGGAAAGAATTATAATTTGTACATCTAGATCCTCGAATAAGATAATATGGACTTGAATTTCATAAAAGATAATTCATATACAATGCAAAGCATGCCAGACGCATTTGCTGACCCAAAGAAAGTAACTATATTCTCATTACAAATGCTCCTATTATGTCCTAGAAGGACAAAGTCTATGGTACACTTAAAGTGTATAGACAAATCGGTTCAAATAAACTTCTTGATAAAGAATATTGACAAATGTTCATAATAAAGAAGGCAAGTGATCTAGAAGATCACATGACATAACACTTCATAAAATCTCAGGAGAGATTGAGATACCTGAATATATGAATGAAGAGATCTCTATGTTATGTCTTTATGAAAAAAAATATTGGAACCGATATAAAATGTTCGTCGACGACATCTATCATAGCGCTAAATATAGATATGGATCTTAAGTCTGTCGAATACAGACACAAAAATATTGGCCAAGTGGAAGAGACACAATTCAAAAGAATTGGTTTCATATGAAATACATGTAATTTTGGACATGTAGTTCAAACACTCGGAAGTATAAAGTCAATGCAATCACTTTCATGTATCTTATATGTCTGGCATGACATGAAAACTTGATGCAAATCTAAAGTTTATTTATATGGCTTATATGACTTAACTTATATGCCAATCTACGAAGGATTTAAATTGCTTAAAGCATATATAATTCTTGGTCCTGAAGTACCATATCCTACGTGCAATTTGTGCACATATGTATCATGCTATAACTATAAGCATGATAATGTGATAGCGAGGATTTTCAAGGTGCAACATATTCATTGAAGTTATTATGTGTGATTTATTCACCAAATCTTTGCCGACGTCAACATTCAAGAAGCTAGTGCACAAGATTGGGATGCGAAGGCTCAAGGATGTGAATTGATGCTCCCATCAGGGGGAGTTAATGCGCGTTGCACTCTTTTTTCCTTACAAGGTTTTGCCCCGCTGGGTGTTCCTTGCAAGATTTTTAACGAGGCAACCAAAATGCGTATTGTTAGATATGTGTACTCTTTTTCCTTTTCTAGAATTTTTTTCCCATTGGGTTTTATTAGTTAAGGTTTTAACGAGGCACATTATTTGTTGAATAGACATTCAAGGGTGAGTGTTATAAATAGAATTCTGTTTATGGTGAATGTCTATATTCTAGAGAAATTCTAGAGTTTGTTACTTGGTGGCTAAGTCACTTTTTCCCTATAAATAGAGGGGTCTTACCCCATCGTAAATGATCCCAAAATTCAATAAGAATTCCCTCTCCCTCTTTCTCTGTAGTATAGTTCTAATTTTTTTATTGTTTCATAACAGTTTTAATAAAGTTGGACAATAAAATGCACGAACTCGGTAAATTAGGTACCAACACTTTAACATAAATGAAAAAGTAGGATAGAAATTGACGACCCCTATAAGTGAAGTATGAAAAATGCAATTTAGTTACAACTTCTTTTCTGATTTGTTGTCCAATTGTTTTTGGAAAATAAGGGAATCTCATGTTTGTTGAGTAAACAATTGACGGGCAGTTAACTAAATCCAAACAAACCCATAAGCAGAAGGTAAATATATGAAAAAGATTGGTTTGGTCCCTCTCACTTGATGAGATTCGAATATTACTGTAGTGTTTTCTTTTCTTTTATATTTTCAGAATTATTTAAGATCAAGAGGTTATCTGATACCTTGACTTAGACCTAGTAGACATTGACATCTTGATTACCAAGGAAAACAACAAATCCATGCAACAAATCTGTATTTGAATTTATTTAATTTGTACTGATTAAATTTTTTCTTGATAAAAGTCATGTTCTTGTTTAGTACCTTACTGTATGTGTCCAGTAGTTGGATCTTTTTTAGGGTGATTTGCATATAGGATCATTTGATGCCATCATTTAAATTTTAATCCCGTTTAAAGAAAATTGAGAAAATAACTTTCAGCCAAAGTTTTGCTTATTACTCCTAATGATCACCAAAATTTCGTAATTTTTTAATTGTTAGCTGTGTACTTATATTAGCTTCTCTTATCATAATAAACCAACATATATGGGGAAGTGCATAAAATAGCTTAAAGTGTGGATGGTCTTGAATGTTTGTCCCGCTTGCTCTAGGGATAAAATTTCAAGTTTAACAAGTGTTGTTCTTCGCTTGCTCATAGGCAACTTTTTTAACGTTTAATCTTAAAGTTTTGCCTATGATAAACCGGGCCAAAAATTAAAGACTACCCAAAAAAGTGTCAATTTTTACAATTTTTTGACATATCTTGGTGGCCTCTTAGATACACCGATTATTTTTCACTAAATATGCTTCTCACCTTTGTGTGCAAGCTTTGGTTTCAGCTCTAATTATTAGTAAATTATTATGTTGGAAAGGTTTAAAGTTGGATTTCTGCCAGTTTATTGTATTTCCCTGTGCTTTCTGTGTAGGGATGGCAATTGGGACAAGGCAGAGCAGGGAATACTATTATTGGGACAGGGCAGGGCAGGGCAGAGAATACTATTAATGAGGCGAGGCAGGGAAAAATTTAAATGGGGCGGGGAAGGGGAAAATTTAAATGGGACATGGCATGGCAGGGTAAAATATTATTTTTTTAAAAAAATTAATAGGTTAGGGCAGGGGAGGCCATAGTCTCAGTTGTAGAGCTCTGTTATACGTTGAAGCTCCCTCTATTTAGCAGGAGTTTATTAATTTTCTCTCTTAGATGTGATTCGAACACTGGAAATTCAAATAAATTGCTGGTCTAAAAGGAAAATATAATTATAGATGGGAATTAGCATCCAACATATTCTGTAAAGACAACAAAGATAGAGAGAATTTTTGTGAAAAAACACAAGAAAAACAAAACCACGGTGTTGGAGATGTAAATATTATTAAAAAAAAACCATTGTATTACTAAATTAATAAAAAAAGAAGTAAACACAATATTACAAATTAGAAAAAAAATACAAGAAAGCCTAAATGGGGCGGGGCAGGGCAAAATTTGTTAAAAATGCTAAATAGGGCAGTGTAGGACGGGTCAAAATATTAGCAGGTCAAGGCTTGCCCTGCCCCGCCCTAACCGGCCCTGCCCCATTTTACACCCATATCCTGCGTGCAAATTTCAAACCAACAGAACATATAACCAGAATATAGTTCTTTTTTCTTTTTTTTTTGACGTCTAGGATGTTTTGTATTCAAAAAAGGCGCAAGAGTGGGCTAGGTATGACCTCACAAAATACAACAACGGTGATGCACTCACCTCAAAAAATGATAGGAGGTTCGTATATATACATCCTCCTTCCTAATCCCTATGAACAAAATTAACTGATAAAGAAATTAGACTTTTCATACTTTGTCCTTATACTAGGAAGTTGCCATTTTTCAAGGAGAAATGGTCCTTTTGCGTTACTGGGAAACCCTTGGAGGGAAAGATACACCCTTCTCTGATTTGTGGTGGTAGTCAATTTAGCAAGACAATCCGCTACCTGATTCCCTTCTCTGAAACAATGTCTGACCGTAGCTTGAGTTTGTTTAAGAATGAGGGAAACTCTGTCTATCACCGTTTTGTTAGAATATCCATCTGTGAGCATATCCACTATGATCTTTGAGTCCAGTTCGATAGAGAAATTAGTGTACCCATTCTGGCTATACCATTTCCCTCCAAACTCTGCTGCTTTAGCCTCTGCCATGGTATTATCATCACATTTGATAGGGATAGAAAAATCCATAATAATGTCCCCTTGATTGTTCCTGACCACCCCTCCAATGCCTGCCTTATCACTTTCTTTGCAAAAGCTCCCATCCGTATTAACTTTGATCGTGTCGGGTAGAGGAAACTCCCATGTAACTTGAATCCATTTTTGAGTTGGCCTGAGTCTCTCGACCTTATCATATAATGCAAGCCATTCCATCTGCGTGTATTCACCACGTACCATGTTGGAAATAGCCGCTTTCAATGTCCATGTGATTTGGTGTCTCATAGAGTTCAGCTGAAACTTCTTCTGTTTTCCATATCTGCATGCATTTCTTTGTTTCCAAAGTTCCAAACATATGATTGTGGGAGCAATTTGAAGCATTTGGTTGTGTACTTTATTGTTGGTCGTTGTCTCCCACCATCTTTTGAAGATAGCAATAATAGGCTCATGTTGATGTTTGATTCCAAAAGCATTTCCTATGTTGTTCCATATGAAGAATGGCAGCTTCACTGCTATTAAAGACATGTTGAACTGTTTCTACCTGTGAAAAAGAACAACAAGAATATCTGGAATTAATGTTAGTACCAAATCTACAAATAACATCATCAAATGGTAGCCTATTTTTGAAAATTCTCCAAGATATAAAGGACATTTTAAAGGGGAGAGAATTATGCCAGATTTTGTTTATGAAAATATTCTTCTGTTTCTTGAATCTAATAGAATGCCAGGCAGAGTCAGAAGAAAATTTTCCATCATTAGAAGTAATCCAAACAGGGAAATCATCCTCATTTGGGTTTCCTATTTCCAGATGAACAATATTATCCATAATATGAGCAAGGAGAGCGTCATTGAGTTTTTCAATATTTCATTCTCCATTATGCATGAAGTCTTTCACCTGTACTTTAGAAGATCTCCTAGTACCTTGAAGAATGTTGGTTAATGCAGCTTTATCTGTCCAGTTATCCCACCAGAAGCTACAATTACCTGTTTGTATTTCCCACATAATGTTTTCCTCAGCTTTGTCTCTGATTTTGAGCTTGTTTCTCCAAATGTGAGAATCAATGGGGTTTGGCTTTTTGTTTACAGGATGGGCTCTTTTGCAATATGTATTCTTGAGAAAGTTGGCCCAAAGGGAAGGATGAGTTCTGAATCACCACCATCTTTTAATGCTATGAGTATCTATGATATCCTCCATTTTTCTGACACCAACTCCTCCCTCATCTTTGGGTAGACAAAGGTTGTTCCATGAAGACCAATGATACTTGTTTTTACCTTCATTTGTACCCCAGAAAAAGTTTGCAAAGTGTTTCTCCATAATCTTAGTGATTCCTTTGGGAGGGTTCATAGCATATAGGATGTATGTGGGGAGGGATTGTAGGACATGTTTAATCAAAATCATTCTCCCTCCAGAGGATATCATATTGGCTTGCCATCCATTAAGTTTCTTGATCACTTTAGAGAGCATACCGTCAAAAAGATTGCTAGTCTTGATCACGACTTGTTTAACATAACTCCACGTGTGCATATGGAAAGGTAAGCCAGGCAGAAGAACCCATACCGAAGCGATATGCAGGTCTTCTCCCGGCTTGAAATCCGGCGACCATTTTTGGAGCCACATTTGTTGCCCTTCAATTTCGATAACTCTTTTGAACCACACAACATTAAAATCCTCTTCATTAGTGAAATCAAGGAAAACGTTATACATGTCATAGACGCCAATCTTGACAACGCCCTTAATCGATATTAACTCTTTGAATTTTGACCTAATTTTGTCAATTTGGGGCCTTGGTTTGAGAAATCTTCTGACGATTGTAAGTTTGCACTCCTCAGCCATAACACCATAGTAATCTGAGGCTTTCAATAGTACCACCGACATGCTGTTGTGTATGGTATGTGTCACGACCCGAAATCCCACCTTCAGGCCGTGATGGCGTCTAATGTTGAACTCACTAGACAAGCCAACATTTTAAATGAATTAACATATTAACAATTAAAAACAATAAACGCTAACTAGAAAATCACGATAAAAAATACGGAGGTCTAATAGATTCTAAGACTAAAATAGCCAATCTCTTGAACCAAGTGAAGTTTCAACTGATATAAGAACAGAGTAACAAGATAGTGAAAACTAGAGAAAGGTAGTGTACTGCTTTGTATTGCGTAAATGTGACGTGTTTTACAAATGATCAGACCCCATTTATATAGTAGGGGAGTCCTACCCTTGACACAATTCTAAATACAGTAAGAAATCTCATTATTAGCTAATTAATCGACTCCTTTTTGATACGTGCCGGGATTTTCGTCATGATCCTCGCCCGATTGCGGATATTTCAGCTTTCCATTATTTGGCTCGGTAAGCTTCCCTGGATCTCGCTCGATCTGTACCTTGCTTGGTCTCGATCTTGGTTGGTCTCTAGGTCACGAGCTCGGCAATCCAACTTTGCATCATGGTTCAATATAGCACGAGGTTGAACTTTAACCTATCACATCCCAGTCTCGACTAACCATATAAGGGGCGAGCCCGATTTCGATCATATACAGATAGTCCCCTCGTTTCTCGGGGAGAAGGCGGCGAGAAATGATATGAATTTACCGGTCCCGTTCTGATGGGCCATGGCGTAATCAACGAACCCGACTATGACGTAAGCAACAAGTGGATATCGAAACGCCCCATCAGTTCAATTACCGAGTCATTAAATTCCTGTCAGTTGCTGGTCGGCCACTACTGGTTCTGAACCGTCACCAGCAAGCTATAAGTACCTTGGCCTTCCTTCATTCAAACTTTATGTTCAAAGCTCCTCATATTCTTATTTTTTCTTCAAAAATCCTTTTGTTTTGCAACTCTTGCATCCAAATTTCTAACCACACATCACTCCAATGCTCTTTTCTTGAATTCTATAATGGCAAAAACTTCTAAGGCTGTACCGCAAAAAGAGGCCGCCTCTTTATTGCGGCCCACCGGCGACAGAGCTACGACGGAATATCCCTTTGAGGATTTCGTTCTGGGAGGGTGCCCTACTATTGCTGATTTTAAGATCGAAAAAACCTCCTCGGTACCGGATCGATGTGAACCGGTCTCGAGGTATATATATGCACAATTACGGATGACCTCCTTGACAAGGTTAAAGAGGATTGCAACTAGGCCGGAAAGCATGTGGATGGTTTCCTAAGTGTATACAATTACCCCTTCACGTTGGGTCTCTTAGACCCTGTCATCATCGCCTTCTACAAGAGGTACGACGTGACCCTTGGCCAAATCCATCCTTCTTTTTGGAGAATAGTGATTCTCCTCCGATTCATCGTAGGCAAAATTGAAGGATGTCATTTCACCCTCGATCACCTTATGCGCCTTTACAATCCCCCACTCTATCAAGGAGGGCTGATCAAGCTTGCTCGCCGGGACAGAAAGGCCCCATTCTCGAGCACAAATGAGGCTCGTGACCGAGGTTGGATAGGTCAATTTGTCCGCATAAGTACTTCAGACCTGATTCTTGCTGAAGATATGCCGTTTTCTGAGAAATGGAACATGAATCGTGAGTAGCACTATTGAAAACATATAAATACATCAACATACAAGAAGAGAATGTAGAAGGTAATAATCAATGTATGCCGACTCAAATGCATATAAATATATCTACAATTACCTTTTCGTTCGATGTTTCCGAGCTAGTTCCTGTATCAACCTCTTTTCCTTTACCCCTGTAGCATCATCCATAAGCTTTGTTCTCTTTTCCGCATCAGGAAGGGTTGATTATTTCGAAGATTTCTCAAATTGTCCTTGTTTCGGTGTGTCATTGCGTATTTTTGTTCTCGTTTCTGCAATAGTTGTTGCTGCTGAACCTGCAAATACATGTTCTGCTTGAGTGATTTGCAAATCGAAAGATGGCCCATCGAAATTGAGTGCTTTGGTGGGTATACCTTGGGGAACCCTCTTCTGAGTTGTTGAATCAACCATTGGAGAGGAAATTTCAAGTTTTCTTGTGAAAGCATAACAATGGTGAATATTTAAAAAAAAATTAGTAAAGAGAAAAAGAAGAAGCACAGTACGAGCAAAAAGCTAACAACTTTAACACTTACCACAACTTTTTGGAGCAAAAAATATTGAAAATTGAGAGAGACAATGGAGATGATAATAGGAGAATCGTGGCTATAGAATGGGGAAGAAAATGGTGCGAGAGAGATAGTGGAGAGAGAACTTTGATACTATACGATGATTTTGGGAGAGAAAAAACTGAAAGAAGAAGAGAGAAAAATATTAGATATTGTATTTAATGGTTTAACGGTAGGAAGTGACCATAAATACATATTTTGCTATAAAAATTATAAGGTAGTTATAAAAAATAATATTCTAAAAGAGTTTTTATTTATAATAAATAAGGTGTAAAGTTTTGTTATAGGAGGTAAACTTTCCTATATCGATCATTTTCCGTTAAATATGCTTCTCTCCTTAGTCTGCAAGTTTGGTTTCAGCTCCAATTATTAGTAAATTATTATGTTGGGAAGGTTCATAAGTTGGAATTCCGCCAGTTTATTGTATTTTCATGTGCTTCCTGCATGCAAACTAACCGAGTAGCATATAACCAGAATATGCTTACGTTTGAAAACCTTAAAGAATTACTTAGGTTTGCTTGAGATATCTGGTACAGAATAAGACAGATGCTACAGTTTACGTTTCTCAAGATGGCTGGTTAAGGTCATTTAGGGCATTATATATACCTGAAGTGTGTGATTGTACAGATCTACAATCAATTATATTGCAAAAGGCTAAGGTTGTGTTTGGTACGAAGGAAAATATTTTTCGGAAAATGATTTTCAATTTTTCCATGTTTGGTTGGCTTAAAAGTCTTGAAAAACATTTTCCTCATCAACTCATTTTCCTCCAATTAGAGGAAAATGTTCTCCCTATCAAGAGGAGGGAGAACATTTTTCAAAACTTCTTCCAACCCTGTTCCTTACCCTCACCAACCCACCCCCGAAAAAAATATTTATTTTTACTTTTTTTTTTAATTTTAAAATTTCTGTTTTTTTTCTGCACCCCTCCCTACCCCCACCCCCTGCCCTCAATCCCGCACAAGATTTTTTTTTTTTTTTTACTTTTCTTGTAATTTTTAAATTTCTGCACCCCCAATAAAAATCTAAACTTTTATTCTCAAAGTTAATACTAAAGAATGATTTTGATACATTCCTTTTTGACCATGCTATTCAAGAGTGGAAGGAAAAGGGTAAGAGAAACAAGAATCCATTGGAAATGACTAAACAACAGTTCGAGGTGTTTTACTTGTCTTAAAAGATGTCTCCTGTCAAGTTGTAAGAAAATGGTAAGAGTAGTATTTAATTATATTGCCAGAGATGAGCCATAGCTGTGACAAACTGAATATATTGGTCTGTTACCCTTGGTGTCCATACACATTAAATGCTCGCCTTTGCTCCATAATATTCACAAAAGCTACTGCATGCTGCCATTAATCCAAACATTTTCATTATGCCATTAATTAAATGGATGTACATTAATCTACTTGTAAGAATTCAATGTCTGGAAGGTTAGAGTAAATTAATATTTACAAATTACCTCATGATCACTGTTCATTGTGTCGCGTCTTACCCCTCTTATTATTTTTCTTCCAAATCTTTGGAAAGTGCTAGCTCTCATAATATCTTTCTCTGTACTTCTTCTTATTGGAATTGTTCCTTTTGGGCACGATTCTCCTCAAACTGTCCACAGCTGAAACCTGCTTTCTGCCGTTGCATTTGTGGATTTATTTGCTTTAGCCCTCTTTGGAGGTTCCTGCATTCAGACGGAAATCTAAAATTTAGAGTCATACATGGAATTCTTGTTTCGAGCATTTCTCCTGTAGATCATCATAGATTCTATTTTTTTTATATCATTCTCTTAGTAAAATATTTAAAGAGAAAAAGGATTCTCCAGCAAAGTACCAACGGTTTCATCCCTTTAAGGTGAGGATGGTCAAAAGCTGGTTGAAGATGAGATAGAACACAATCTATTAGATCTCCATCTGGACTCTGCAGCAATGTCAAAACAAAGCCAAAATGGAATCATTGGTTTCAACATGTGATAGACCCATAAAGAAAACTTGAGATTTTAATCATGAAAAGAGTAAATTATATTGCCTGAACTGTCTTGACTGCTGGCTTGTTGATCTTTCTGAGATAATTCTCGTGGTTTGAAAGTTTGGTTTGCAAGGAACTGATCCCTTGATTTACCCGCGGTAGGCTCTGAGGTAACAGTACTAACTATAGAAGCAAGAAGCAAGAAAGCAACAACGAAACAAATGATTGAAAATGGCTTATAAGAAGTAGTAATCATGATTTTGGGGTATTATTGTCTTCGTGTGGTTGTTTCTTATGTTAACTTGGCCTTTGTATTTGTATGTATTCTGGTTGCCTACACCTGTGATGATTCTCACATACAGAACCATCAGCTCAGTTTATATTTGAGGAAAAACCTAGCCAGCGTTTGGCCAAATTTATGTTGAAAAATCTGATTTGGTGAAGTTTGGTTTGAAGATGAAAATGTGTTTGGACTAGTGATGGCAAAATGAGTCCATAGTTTGCCAATCCGCCCAATCTGTCTATATTTTAGTGGATTTGATGAGTAATATTTAAGTTGGGTAAAATTTGGACTTCAATCTATATTCAACCCATAGAAATATGAGTGTTCATGAGTAAAATATCGGTAAAAATATGGGTTAGACTAGTGGATTATTTTCCAACTTTTTCATATTTGTTTAGCTTAACATTTTCCTTGTCAACTCATTTTCCTCCAATTGAAGGAAATTATTTTTCTTATCAATAAAAGGAAAAAATATTTTTCAATGTAACCCAACATATGCCTCATCCCCACCAACCCACCCCCACCCCAAATCCCCCTACCCCCTCCACCCCTACACCCACTACTACCATCCTAACCCCATCCAACTCAATAGAAATATTAATAAGAGTGCTTTCTTTTTTATTTCAACAAAATGCAGTAGAAATTTTTTCATTTCAACAAAATAAGTATTTTCTAATATAGAAAAAGTATTTTCTTTCATTTTAACAAAATAAGTACTTTCTTTTCTTATTGTAGAAAGAGTACTTTCTTTTTAAACCAAAAAATAATATTTTCTTTTTAGTTATGGAGCACATATTTCAACGTTGAGTTTGTACAGAGCCATGTATTTCAACGTAGATTGTTGTTAAAACTTGCTATTTTCATGTAATGTTTTAGAATTTAATGCTCAAGTTTTTGTGTATCTGCTCCCTTCTACTCTCTTTTGATCGTTTGTACTATTCTTTTATATATATATATATATATATATATATATATATATATATATATATATATATATATATATATATATATNCATATTTTGTGGATGAGTAACTTAAGTTCACAATATGGTACTTAAATTTGAATAAATTTAATGAAGAAAGTATATATTATTCCAGTTAAGCTTATGTCACTAAATAATCTGAGCAAAAGAAAAATTATAAATTGCATTTGAAAAAAATTACACTTGAAAAAAACTACACTTATATAATATGGGTTAACCCATATTCAACCCACCCATTTGACACCCAACCCGTTTTTTACCCGCATGAAATATGGACGGGTTGAGACAACCTATTTTTACTCAACCCATTTTTAACCCGCCCAAATCCAACCCAACCCGCCCATTTGCCACCACTAGTTTGGACATAAGTTTTTCAAAACATATTTTAATTTTTTTTTTTGAAAAACATGAAACATGAATTGTACCCACAAGTTCTAAAAACTATCACAAATACCCAACAATATATTTATCAATAACATTATTATCGCAAATCATAGTCTTGAATATAAATAATTTGGTACAAAATTATCATTTTTATAATGAACTACATAATACACTATCAACTGACCGGGATGACGAAGCGACATGATAATAAATGATGGGTTCTTTTATAAAATACAAAAGTTTGAGGCAATTTTAAAAAAATAAAATAGTGATATTTTGGGCTTTGGGTTTTGAAAATTTGCCAAAATATAGATAAAATCTATGACCAAACATGTATTTGCAAAAAAAAAAAAATAATTCAAATATACTTTACCAAAATCTATGGCCAAACGGGTCCCTAATCAGTGTGGGGTTATATAACATGTTATAGTCAAAATTAGTGGACCTATATTATTGTTTCTTTTATATACCAAACTGTAAAATTTCTTGTACACATTCAGGTTACCTAAAATATAATTATAGATAATGATCTACAGTAATAGAAACAGATAGTGGTGCACCCAAGATTTTGCACAAGCAAATTTAGTCAAAAATGTGTCTAATAATATAAGTGATGTAGGTATGGCAAGTAGGATTTGATCATTTTATTATCCTTCTTCATTATTAATCCAATCCCAAATTGAAGTCTAAAATTGGCACTTGATAGTTTTAACAAAAACGAATATTTTTAAGAAGGTTTAAAAATGATCTATCTTTATTTTAAGAAATTTATCTATACAATTTAATATTTTTTCTTCAAAAAATTTAGTTTAAAAAATATTCATTAACTCTATGATATTTAAATAAAGCTAACAAGAAGTTGTTATTTGCATAGGAAATAGAACACACAAAAAAGGTAAGAAGTGAAATCGTAAAATGTCAAAGTTTAACACACTCCTTTCCTTTCGTTCCTAGTACGACTTTCAACAATATTTGCTCGGACATGCCAGATGGAATTCTAACCCAGCACCCCTTAGACATTTTGAACCACCTCAACCACCTCGACAGGGATAATATATGATTTACTAATGTACTGTATGATTTTTCAACAAAGTGGAGTCAATTGAACCTCCTTGAAATCATGTAGGTCCGCCCCTAGTGGCAGACATACATAATAAGTTAGGGAATCAATTGATGCCAACATTTTGACACATAGTTTATGAATATATATGAAAAATTATTGAAATTTCACTAAATATCACATATTGAACTCATAATTTTGAAATTATAACATGTTCAATGGTAAGTACATAAAAATTGAACCCACCATGTTGAAATCATGGATCCGTCTGTATTAAATGAAATGAATTAGTAACTTGAAAAATATAACATGTCCCCTGCTACTACGAGTTAAAATATAACATACATAACACACACACATATACAAAAATAATTTATATTGACCCGTGTATGTAAGTTAAATCCTACTTTTTGGAGATATCTATTGAGTGTGAGTTAAATCATTCTCTCTTACGTTGCTTCCAGGACTCTTTTGAAACAAATGCATTTATTAGACTGAATCAACAACTAAGAAGTTTACAATAGAACTAGGAACATACTCTCAATATAAAGGACTAGCAAAAAATTTAGACTCTCTAGCCAAACAATGAGCACCTAGATTTGTTTGCCTCTTAACCCATCCAAAGAAATATTAGGATTTTTCCTTAACAAGAAATGACAATCCTCTAAAAGCGCTCCAAACTCTATAAAATCTTTATTTGAGGAGTTATAACAAGAAAGCACAATTTCCTGGGCATCACATTTAACTATACCCCAACCATTAAAATATTGAATCAACAAGACGGGAGCAAAACATAAACCCATAATTTCAGCAATACCTAGCATTGATACAACCTTGAAAAATAGAAGAAGATGCAACTAAAAAGGCCTGCTGAATCACTCACAACAGACCCTTCAGCCGGAAGTAAAAAAGATTGTTGCATCTGTACTGCATTTCCATATTCCATGTGGACTCTTAGATCAAGGCGGTGCCACAACTCGGTAGAAGCATTCACTAGACCTCCCAATCGTTTTTCAGTCATGACAATCTCTCATTTGCTTAAAATTTTCAGAGCTTCAAATAGAACATAAGTAGTGTTGGGAATAAATCCCCCATAGAAAAAATATTCACGGTAATAAAAATGAAATAATAACGTAGCACCGAGATACGATAATCAACAATAATAAAATAGCGATAATGACACCAAGATTTTTACGTGGAAAACCCTTCTGAATAAGGGGAAAAAACCACGACCCCGAGAGGAGCAACTGATATCACTATTGTAAGGAATTTTAAACTTTGTAGGCCCGAGTAAAATACTACAAAGACCACTATAATACTCAAAAGAGATAACCCTTTTTTGATATTCCCACCTCACTACAATATTGCTCACACTCTCTATTTTTCTCCACAGACTATTTTCTTATATCTGTCTGTGGTTCCTCACTCTTTATTTCTCTCTTTGTTGGTGTGTCTGAAGAAGTGAAAGAGCTCTCCCCTTTATAGGAGAGAAAACTTAATCCCCAAGAATGCTACATGAGAATAATTAATTCTCCTCCACAAATCTAAAACTTTGGCTCATAGTAAAATCTTCCGCCAAAGATCTTTGCCATAGCATAGGCAAAATAGGCATAAGGCTATTGCCAACTTTTGCCAACCAATGGGATGAACCTCACAATCTCCCCCTCCAGTCCCATTCACTTGAAGGAGGCAACACCGGGGTTGCTAGTTTGAGTGCATGACGACAAGTTCTTTGCATAGCTCGAACTTGTCTCTTGGTACCACCTTGGTCAGCATATCCGAAGGATTCTCACTTGTATGGATTTTCTTGACCTGCATATATCCATCCTCTATTCTTTATCGAATCCAGTGATATCTCACGTCGATATGCTTTGTCCTTGCATGATACATGGTGTTTTTGCTCAAGTCTATTGCACTTTGGCTGTCACAATAGACTATATATTCCTTCTGGTGCAATCCAAGTTCTTGAAGAAATCGTTTCAGCCATACCATCTCCTTGCCAACTTCAGTAGCGGCAATATACTCTGCTTCAGTTGTATAGAGTGCGGCACATTTCTGCAACTTCGACTTCCATGATATAGCTTCTCCTGAAAATGTGAACAGGTATCCAGTAGTAGATTTACGTTTATCAATATCACCTGCCATATCAGCATCTGTATAGCCCTTCAAGATTGGACCAGATCCTCCAAAACACAAGCAATCTCCAGTAGTACCTTTCAGGTACCTTAGTATCCACTTGACTGCTTCCCAATGTTCTTTTCCGGGATTTTCAAGGAACCCGCTAACAACACCGACTGCATGAGCAATATCAGGTCTGATGCATACCATTGTATATATCAAGCTTCCGACTACTGAAGAATAAGGAACTCTAGCCATGTTCCCTTTCTCCTCCACTGTTATAGGACACATCTTCTTGCTCAACTTCAGATGACCAACAAAAGGTGTGCTAATTAGCTTAGCACTTTTCATGTTGAAGCGTTCCAGTACACGTTCAATGTACTTCTCCTGAGATAGCCACAAATTTCTGCTTGTTCGCTCTCGAACTATCTTGATCCCCAGAATTTGATGTGCTGGGCCCAAGTCCTTCATATCAAATGACTTGGACAAATCTCTCTTCAAACTTGCAATCAGCTCCTTGTCTTGTCTTACAATCAACATGTCATCCACATACAACAGTAATATAATAAAGTTGCTTTTAGAAAATCTTTTGAAGTATACACATGGATCAAAATAGGTCTTTATGTATGTTTGAAATTTCATGAATGAGTCAAACTTCATGTACCACTGCCTTGGTGCCTGCTTCAACCCATAAAGACTCTTATTCAATTTGCACACCATGTGTTTCTTTCCAGCTACTTCAAATTCTTCTGGCTGCTCCATATAATCTGCTCTACAAATCTCCATGAAGAAATGTAGTTTTCACATCCAACTGCTCTATTTCAAGATCTAGGCTAGCTGCTAAGCTCAAGATTGTACGAATAGAAGTCATTTTGACAACAAGTGAGAAAATTTCATCAAAATCAACTCCTTTCTTCTGTTCGAAGCCTTTAACCACCAATAGAGCTTTGTATCTGACTAGCTTGCCATTTCCATCTTTCTTGAGTTTAAATACCCACTTGCATTTGAGTGGTCTTTTACCATTTGGAAGTTCAACCAGCTTGCGCGTGCCATTTTTCTGTAGAGATTCCATCTCTTCTTGTATGGCTTTCATCCACTGGTTCTTTTCTGGATGGGACAACTCCTCTTTAAGACTTTCTGGCTCCCCCATATCACTGATAAGGACATACTCTGTGGAAGGGTACCTGCCTGACTCTACCCTTGGCCTTACTGATCTCATCAGAGGTTGAGGTTGTTCTTCTCCTTGAGAGGGTGGTCCACTTGCTCGGCATCATTATCAAGTTGCTCCCTTGCTTAATAACCTCACCAGGTTGCTCCCCCTGCTCGGTAACCTCGTCGGCCCTAATTTCTGCACTTATGGGATAGTTAGAAGTATAAGGATTGGTAACAAGTTTAGGGATTATACCATTCTTGGCCTTCTCCGACATATTATCAGCAGTTCCAACTTCACTTTCTCGGAAGATTACATCTCTGCTTCAAATAACCTTTTTCTTTACATGATCCTAAATCTGTACCCGAACTTTTCATCTCCATATCCGATGAATATGAAAGGAACGGATTTATCATCCAACTTTGTTCTGTGCTCCTTTGGTACATGTGCAAAAGCTCTGAAACCGAACACTTTTAGATCTGAGTAGGACACCTCCTTGTTGGTCCAAACTCTCTTTGGGATGTCAGACTCCAATGGAACCGATGGACTCTTATTGATCAGGTAATAGACTGTCTGGACTGCTTCACCCCAGAATGACTTAGGCAGTTTAGCCATTCTGAGCATGCTTCTCACCTTCTCAACAATGGTGCAGTTCATCCTCTCGGCTATGCCATTGTGTTGTGGGGTTCCAGGAACTGTCTTTTCATGTCTAATCCCATGACTTGAATAGTACTCTTCAAATTCTCTTGAAGTGTACTCACCTCCATTGTCAATTCGGAGACGCTTTAGCTTTTGACCTGTCTCCCTTTCCACCAGAGCATGAAACTTATGAAAAACTTGAAACACCTGATCTTTGGTTTTCAAGATGTAAACCCATAATTTACGTTAACAATCATCAATAAAAGTAACAAAGTATTTTTTACCACCCATCGATTCAATTTCCATTGGACCTTAAACATCAGAATATACTAAATCAAGCATATTCAATTTTCTTTCAGATGATGTCTGAAATAAGACTCTATGCTGCTTACCAAAAAAAAAAAAAAAATTCACAAGGTTTTACCGTTGTACCTTTGGCAAAAAAGATGAGTGATTTCCTAGCAAGAATCTGCAATCCCTTCTCGCTCATATGACCCATTCTTTTGTGCCACAAATTTGCAGAAATATCATCTTATGCCGCGTTCAATTCACCTCGGCATATTTCTGCATTTGTCATGTACAACATGCCACGAGAAACTCCCTTTGCAATCACCAATGATCCCTTGGTGAGTCTCCACTTTTGATTTGCAAAATAGTTCTCGTATCAATCTCGATCTAAGGAAATTCTTGAGATCAAGTTCATCCGTAAATCAGGTACATGCCGCACGTCTTTTAGAACCAATGTGCATCCGACATTTGTCTTTATACAAATGTCACCGATCCCCGCAATCTTTGAGTAACTAGTGTTACCCATTCTCACAGTGCCGAAATCACCTACTACATATCTGTAAAAAAGATCTCTTGCCGGTGTGGCATGGTAAGATGATGCTGTGTCAACCACCCATTCCGACTCTGGACTTTCCAGATGCATGCAATCCTCTTCGTCATTTATGAAGAGAACAACATTATCATTGTTTTGCACCACGACGATTTTGTTGTCGTCATTCTTCTGGCCAGTGGTTTCACCTTTTCCCTTCCTTGGATTTGGGAAATCTCTTTTGAAGTGACCTGGTTGATCACAATTGTAGCAATTTCTAGCTCTTGATTTGGATCGGATCTTAGACTTCTCACGAGCTCCGGATCTACCATAGTTGCTCGAACTCCTCTGATAACTCCTGCCTCTACCTTCTGTGATGAGAGCCTGCCCTTGATTTTCAGGCTTCTTTCTCATATTCTCTTTAAGTAAAAGAACCGATGCGACGTCTTTCAACTCAATGGTAGTTTTACCGTGCAGGATGGTTGTTGCCAAATTATCGTACGGAGATGGTAACGAGTTCAACAACAAGATGGCTTTATCTTCTTTATCGATTTTCACTCCGAGGTTGGCGAATTATGTGATTAGTCCGTTAAACACATTTAAATGTGACAAAAAAATTGTACCTTCGCCCATGTGTAGGGCGTATAACTGCTTCTTCAGATACATTTATTTGTCAGCGGTTTGGACATGTATAGGCTTTTCAACCTTGTCGAAATACCACATGCAGTATCTTCATCAATGATGTTATTTACCACATCATCTGATAAGTGCAACCTAATTGCACTAGCAGCCTTTTCATCCAAGTCAGCCCAATCCTCAACTTCCATGGTATCAGGCTTTTTGGCATCAACATCTAGTACCTTGTGTAATCCCAGTTGAATTAGCAAATTCCTCATCCTTCTTTGCCAAGTTGAGAAACCACTTTCTCCATTGAATTTTTCTACCTCGTACTTTACTCCGGACAATTTTTTTCACCGAGTATAGTACTACCGACAATGAATAGTATTTATGTAAACGAGCAAAACTTGTGCTCTGATACCAGTTGTTGGGAATAA
>ML298823.1:19900-92246 GCA_005239495.1 Nicotiana undulata
CCCCCCACAGAAATAATATTCATGGTAATAAAAGCGAAATAATAACGTAGCACCGAGATATCATAATCAACAATAATAAAAGAGCGATAATGACACCAAGATTTTTACGTGGAAAACGCTTCTGAATAAAGGGAAAAACCACGACCCCGAGAGGAGAAATTGATATCACTATAGTAAGGAATTTTACACTTTGTAGGCCAGAGTAAAATACTACAAAGACCACTACAATACTCAAAAGAAATAACCCTCTTTTGATATTCCCACCTTACTAGAATATCGCTCACATTCTCTATTTTTTCTCATAGACTATTTTCTTATACTCTATTTGTGATTCCTCACTCTTTTTTTTGTGTGTGTCTGAAGAAGTGAAAGAGCTCCCCCTCCAATCCCATTCACCTGAAGGAGGCAACACCGGAGTTTCTAGTTTGAGTGCATGCCGACAAGTTCTTTGCATAGCTCGAACTTGTCTCTTGGTACCACCTTGGTCAGCATATCCGAAGGATTCTCACTTGTATGGATCTTCTTGACCTGCATAGATCCATCCTCTATTATTTCTCGAATCTAGTGATATCTCACGTCGATATGCTTTGTCCTTGCATGATACATGGTGTTTTTGCTCAAATCTATTGCGCTTTGGTTGTCACAATAGACCATATATTCCTTCTGGTGCAATCCAAGTTCTTGAAGAAATCCTTTCAGCCATACCATCTCCTTGCCAACTTCAGTAACGGCAATATACTCTGCTTCAATTGTAGAGAGTGCGACACATTCCTACAACTTCGACTGCCACGATATAGCTTCTCCTGAAAATGTGAACAAGTATTCAGTAGTAGATTTACGATTATCAATATCACCTGCCATATCAACATCTGTATAGCCCTTCAAGATTGGACCAGATCCTCCAAAACACAAGAAATTTCCAGTAGTACCTTTCAGGTACCTTAGTATCCACTTGACTGCATCCCAATGTTCTTTTCCGGGATTTTCAAGGAACCTGCTAACAACACTGACTGCATGAGCAATATCAAGTCTGCTGCATACCATTGTATACATCAAGCTTCCGACTGCTGAAGAATAAGGAACTCTAGCTATGTTCCCTTTCTCCTTCACTGTTGTAGGACACATCTTCTTGCTCAACTTCAGATGGCCAACAAGAGGTGTGCTGATTGGCTTAGCACTTTTCATGTCTAAGCGTTCATGTACACGTTCAATGTACTTCTCCTGAGATAGCCACAACTTTCTGCTTGTTCGCTCTCGAACTATCTTGATCCCCAGAATTCGTTGTGCTGGGCCCAAGTCCTTCATATCAAATGACTTGGACAATCTCTCTTCAACTTTGCAATAAGCTCCTTGTCTTGTCTCTACAATCAACATGTCATCCTCATACAACAGTAATATAATAAAGTTTCTATCAGAAAATCTTTTTAAGTATACACATGGATCAAAATAGGTCTTTATGTTGTTTGACATTTCATGAATGAATCAAACTTCATGTACCACTGCCTTGGTTCCTGCTTCAACCCATAAAGACTCTTATTCAATTTGCACACCATGTGTTTCTTTCCAGCTACTTCAAGTCCTTCTGGCTGCTCCATATAAATCTCCTCTTCCAAATCTCCATGAAGAAATGCAGTTTTCACATCCAACTTCTCCACTTCAAGATCTAGGCTAGCTGCTAAGTTCAAGATTGTACGAATAGAAGTCATTTTGACAACATGTGAGAAAATTTCATCAAAATCAATACCTTTCTTCTGTTCGAAGCCTTTAACCACCAATCGAGCTTTGTATCTGACTAGCTTGCCATTTCCATCTTTCTTGAGTTTAAATACCCACTTGCATTTGAGTGGTCTTTTACCATTTGGAAGTTTAACCAGCTTGCACGTGCCATTTTTTTGAAGAGATTCCATCTCTTCTTGTATGGCTTTCATCCACTGGTTCTTTTCTGGATGGGACAACACCTCTTTAAGACTTTATGGCTCCCCCTCATCACTGATGAGGACATACTCTGTGGAAGGGTACATGCATGACTCTACCCTTAGACTTTCTGATCTCCTCAGAGGTTGAGGTTGCTCTTCTCCCTGAGTGGGGTGCTCCACTGGCTCGACATCATTATCAAGTTGCTCCCTTGCTCAATAACCTCACCAGGTTGCTCCCCCTGCTCGGCAACCTCGCCAGCCCTACTTTCTGCACTTATGGGATTGTTAGAAGTATAAGAAATGGTAACAATTTTAAGGTTTATACCATTCTTGGCCTTCTCCGAAATATTATCAGCAGTTCCAACTTCACTTTCTCGGAAGATTACATCTCTGCTTCTAATGACCTTCTTCTTTACAGGATCCCACAATTTGTACTCGAACTCTTCATCTCCATATCCGATGAATATGCAAGGAACGGATTTATAATCCAACTTTGTTCTCTGCTCCTTTGGTACATGTGCAAAATCTTTGAAACCAAACATTTTTAGATCTGAGTATGACACCTTCTTGTTGGTCCAAACTCTCTCTGGGATGTCATACTACAAAGGAACTGATGGACTCTTATTGATCAGGTAACAGACTATTTGAACTGCTTCACCCCAGAATGACTTAGGCAGTTTAGCCATTCTAAGCATGCTTCTCACCTTCTCAACAATGGTGCAGTTCATCCTCTCGGCTACGCCATTGTGCTGTGGGGTTCTAGGAACTGTATTTTCATGTCTGATCCCATGACTTGTACTCTTCAAATTCTCTTGAAGTGTACTCACCTCCATTGTCACTTCGGAGACGCTTTAGCTTTTGACCTGTCTCCCTTTCCACTAGAGCATGAAACTTCTGAAAAACATGAAACACCTGTTCTTTTTTTTTTTCAAGATGTATACCCACAATTTACGTGAACCATCATCAATAAAAGTAACAAAGTAATTGTTTTCACCCATCGATTCAATTTCCATTGGACCATAAACATCAGAATATACTAAATCAAGCATATTCAATATTCTTTCAGACGATGTATGAAAATAGACTCTATGCTGCTTACCAAGAAAAAAATCACAAGGTTTTACCGTTGTACCTTTGGCAAAAGAGATGAGTGATTTCCTAGCAAGAATCTGCAATCCCTTCTCGCTCATATGACCCATTCTTTTGTTCCACAAATTTGCAGAAATCTCATCTTGTGCCGCGTTCAATTGACCTCGGCATATTTCTGCATTTGTCATGTACAACATGCCACGAGAAACTCCCTTTGCAATCACCAATGTTCCCTTGGTGAGTCTCCATTTTTGATTTGCAAAATAGTTCTCGTATCCATCTCGATCTAAAGCAAATCCCGAGATCAAGTTCATCCGCAAATCAGGTACATGCCGCACGTCTTTTAGAACCAATGTGCATCCGACATTTGTCTTGATACAAATGTCACTAATCCCCACAATCTTTGAGTAACTTGTGTTACCCATTATCATAGTGCCGAAATCACCTGCTACATATCTGTAAAAAAGATTTCTTAGCGGTGTGGAATGATAAGATGATGCTATGTCAACCACCCATTCCGACTCTGGACTTTCCAAATGCATGCAATCCTCTTCGTCATTTATGAAAAGAAAAACATTATCATTGTTTTGCACCACGATGATTTTGTTGTCGTCATTCTTCTGGCCGCTGGTTTCACCTTTGACCTTCCTTGGATTTGGGCAATCTCTTTTGAAGCGACCTGGTTGATCACAATTGTAGCAATTTCTAGCTCTCGATTTGGTTCGGTTCTTAGACTTCCCACGAGCTCCGGATCTACAATAGTTGCTCGAACTCCTCTGATAATTCTTGCCTCTACCTTCTATGATGAGAGCCTGCCCTTGATTTTCAGGATTCTTTCTCATCTTCTCTTTAAGTAAAAGAGCCGATGTGACGTCTTTCAACTCAATGGTAGTCTTACCGTGCAGGATGGTTGTTTCCAAATTATCGTACGAAGATGGTAACGAGTTCAACAGCAAGATGGCTTTATCTTCTTTCTCGATTTTCACTCCGAGGTTGGCGAGCTATGTGATTAGTCCGTTAAACACATTTAAATGTGACAAAAAAATTGTACCTTCGCCCATGTGTAGGGTGTATAACTGCTTCTTCAGGTACAGTTTATTTGTTAGTATTTTGGACATGTATAGGCTTTCCAACCTTGTCCAAATACCACATGCGATATATTCATCAATGATGTTATTTACCACATCATCTGATAAGTGCAACCTAATTGCACTACCAGCCTTTTAATCCAAGTCAGCCCAATCCTCAACTTTCGTGGTATCAGGCTTTTTGGCATCAACATCTAGTACCTTGTGTAATCCCAATTGAATGAGCAAATCCCTCATCATTATTTGGCAAGTTGAGAAACCCCTATCTCCGTTGAAATTTCTACCTCGTACTTTACTTCAGACATTTTCTTTCACCGAGTATAGTACTACCGACAATGTATAGTATTTCTGTGAATGAGCAGAACCTGTGCTCTGATACCAGTTGTTGGGAATAACCCCCCCTCCCCCATAGTAATAATATTCACGGTAATAAAATCGGAATAATAACGTAGCACTGAGATATGATAATCAACAATAATAAAAGAGCGATAATGACACCAAGATTCTTACGTGGAAAACCCTTCTGAATAAGGGAAAAAAACCACGACCCCAAGAGGAGCAACTAATATCACTATAGTAAGGAATTTTACACTTTTTAGGCCAGAGTAAAATACTATAAGGACCACTACAATACTCAAAAGAAATAACCCTCTTTTGATATTGCCACCTTACTACAATATCTCCCACACTCTCTATTTTTCCTCACAAACTATTTTCTTATACTCTGTCTATGATTTCTCACTCTTTCTTTCACTCTTTGTTGGTGTGTCTGAAGAAGTGAAGGAGCTCGCCCTCCAGTCCCAATCACCTGAAGGAGGCAACACCGGGGTTGCTAGTTTGAGTGCATGCCGACAAGTTCTTTGCATAGCTCGAACTTGTCTCTTGGTACCACCTTGGTCAGCATATCCGAAGGATTCTCACTTGTATGGATCTTCTTGACCTGCATAGATTTATCCTATATTCTTTCTCGAATCCAGTGATATCTCACGTTGATATTCTTTGTCTTTGCATGATACATGGTGTTTTTGCTCAAGTCTATTGCACTTTGGCTGTCACAACAGAAAATATATTCCTTCTGGTGCAATCCAAGTTTTTGAAGAAATCATTTTAGCCATACCATCTCCTTGCCAGCTTCAATAGCGGCAATATACTCTGCTTCAGTTGTAGAGAGTGCGACACATTTCTACAACTTCGACTGCCATGATATAGCTTCTCCTGAAAATGTGAACCGATATCCAGTAGTAGATTTACGATTATCAATATCACCTGCCATATCAGCATATGTATAGCCCTTCAAGATTGGACCAGATCCTCCAAAACACAAGCAATATCCAGTAGTACCTTTCAGGTACCTTAGTATCCACTTGACTGCACCCTAATGTTGTTTTCCGGGATTTTCAAGGAACCTGCTAACAACACTGACTGCATGAGCAATATCAGGTCTGGTGCATACCATTGTATACATCAAGCTTCTGATTGCTGAAGAATAAGGAACTCTAGCCATGTTCCCTTTCTCCTCCACTGTTGTAGGACACATCTTCTTGCTCAACTTCAGATGGCCAGCAAGAGGTGTGCTGACTGGTTTAACACTTTTCATGTTGAAGCATGCCAGTACACGTTGAATGTACTTCTCCTGAGATAGCCACAACTTTCTGCTTGTTTGCTCTCGAACTATCTTGATCCCCAGAATTTGATGTGCTGGGCCCAAATCCTTCATATGAAATGACTTGGACAAATCTCTTTTCAACTTTGCAATCAGCTCCTTGTCTTGTCCTACAATCAACATGTCATCCACATACAATAGTAATATAATAAAGTTTCTATCAGAAGATCGTTTGAAGTATACACATGGATCAGAATGTGTCTTTAAGTATGTTTGACATTTTATGAATGAGTCAAACTTCATGTACCACTGCCTTGGTGCCTGCTTCAACCCATAAAGACTCTTATTCAATTTGCACACCATGTGTTTCTTTCCAGCTACTTCAAATCCTTATGGCTTCTCCATGTAAATCTCCTTTTCCAAATCTCCATGAAGAAATGCAAATTTGACATCCAACTTCTCCACTTCAAGATCTAGGCTAGCTGCTAAGTTCAAGATTGTACGAATATAAGTCATTTTGACAACATGTGAGAAAATTTCATCAAAATCAATACCTTTCTTCTGTTCGAAGCCTTTAACCACCAATCGAGCTTCGTATCTGACTAGCTTGCCATTTCCATCTTTCTTGAGTTTAAATACCCACTTGCATTTGAGTGGTCTTTTACCATTTGGAAGTTCAACCAGCTTACACGTGCCATTTTTCTGTAGAGATTCCATCTCTTCTTGTATGGCTTTCATCCACTGGTTCTTTTCTGGATGGGATAACACCTTTTTAAGACTTTCTGGCTCCCCCTCTTCACTGATGAGTACATACTCTGTCGAAGGGTACCTGCATGACTCTGCCATTGGCCTTTCTGATCTCCTCAGAGGTTGAGGTTGTTCTTCTCCCTGAGTGGGGTGCTCCACTCGCTCGACATCATTATCAAGTTGCTCCCTTGATCAATAACCTCACCAGGTTGCTCCCCCTGCTCGGCAACCTCGTCGTCCCTACTTTCTGCACTTATGGGATTATTAGAAGTATAAGGAATGGTAACAAGTTTAGGGATTATAACATTCTTGGCCTTCTCCGACATATTATGAGCAATTCCAACTTCACTTTCTCGGAAGATTACATCTCTGCTTCTAATGACCTTCTTCTTTACAGGATCCCAGAATCTGTATCCGAACTCTTCATCTCCATATCCGATGAATATGCAAGGAACATATTTATCATCCAACTTTGTTCTCTTCTCCTTTGGTACATGTGAAAAAGCTCTGAAACCAAACATTTTTAGATCTGAGTAGGACACCTCCTTGTTTGTCCAAACTCTCTCTGGGATGTCAGACTCCAATGGAACTGATGGACTCTTATTGATAAGGTAACAGACTGTCGGAACTGCTTCACCCCAGAATGACTTAGGCAGTTTAGCCATTCTGAGCATGCTTATCACCTTCTCAACAATGGTGCAGTTCATCCTCTCGGCTACGCCATTGTGCTGTGGGGTTCCAGGAACTGTCTTTTCATGTCTGATCCCATTACTTTTACTCTTCAAATTCTATTGAAGTGTACTCACATCCATTGTCACTTCGGAGACACTTTAGCTTTTGACCTGTCTCCCTTTCCACTATAGCATGAAACTTCTGAAAAACTTGAAACACCTGATCTTTGGTTTTCAAGATGTAAACACACAATTTACGCGAACCATCATCAATAAAAGTAACAAAGTATTTGTTACCACCCATCAATTCAATTTCCATTGGACCATAAACATCAGAATATACTAAATCAAGCATATTCAATTTTCTTTCATACGATGTCTAAAATGAGACTCTATGTTGCTTATCAAATAAACAGTAATCATAAGGTTTTACCGTTGTACATTGGCAAAAGAGATGAGTGATTTCCTAGCAAGAATCTGCAATTATCGTTCATATGACCCATTCTTTTGTGCCACAAATCTGCAGAAATCTCATATTGTGCCGCGTTCAATTCACCTCGGCATATTTTTGCATTTTTCATGTACAACATGCCACGAGAAACTCCCTTTGCAATCACCAATGATCCCTTGGTGAGTCTCCACTTTTGATTTGCAAAATAGTTCTCGTATCCATCTCGATCTAAAGCAATTCCCGAGATCAAGTTCATCCACAAATCAGGTACATGCCTCACATCTTTTAGAACCAATGTGCATCCGACATTTGTCTTGATACAAATGTCACCAATCCCCGCAGTCTTTGAGTAACTTGTGTTACCCATTATCACAGTGCCGAAATCACCTGCTACATATCTGTAAAAAAAGATCTCTTACCGGTGTGGCATGGTAAGATGATGTTGTGTCAACCACCCATTCCGACTCTGGACTTTCCAAATGCATGCAATCCTCTTCGTCATTTATGAAGAGAACAACATTATCATTGTTTTGCACCATGGCAATTGTGTTGTCGTCATTGTTCTGGCCATTGGTTTCACCTTTGACCTTCCTTGGATTTGGGCAATCTCTTTTGAAGTGACCTGGTTGATCACAGTTGTAGCAATTTCTAGCTCTTGATTTGGATCGGTTCTTAGACTTCCCACGAGCTCCGGATCTACCATAGTTGCTCGAACTCCTCTGATAACTCCTGCCTCTACCTTCTGTGATGAGAGTCTTCCCTTGATTTTCAGGCTTCTTTCTCATCTTCTCTTTAAGTAAAAGAGCCGATTTGCCGTCTTTCAACTCAATAGTAGTCTTACCGTGCAGGATGGTTGTTGCCAAATTATTGTACGAAGATGGAAACGTGTTCAACAACAAGATGAATTTATCTTCTTCCTCGATTTTCACTCCGAGGTTGGAGAGCTGTGTGATTAGTCCGTTAAAACATTTAAATGTGACAAAAAATTCGTAATTGCGCCATGTGTAGGGCGTATAACTGCTTCTTCAGGTACAATTTATTTGTCAGCGTTTTGGACATGTGTAGGCTTTCCAACCTTGTCCAAATACCACATGCGGTACTTCATCAATGATGTTATTTACCACATCATATGATAAGTGCAACCTAATTGCACTAGCAGCCTTTTCATCCAAGTCAGCCCAATCCTCAGCTTTTATGGTACCAGGCTTTTTGGCATCAACATCTAGTACATTGTGTAATCCCTGTTGAATGAGCACATCCCTCATCCTTCTTTGCCAAGTTGAGAAACCACTATCTCCGTTGAATTGTTCTACCTCGTACTTTACTCCGGGCATTTTCTTTCACTGAGTATAGTACTACCGACAGTAAATTGTATTTCTGTGAACGAGCAGAACGTGTGCTCTGATACCAGTTGTTGGGAATAAACTCCTTCCTCCCCCCCCACTCACACACATAGAAATAATATTCACAGTAATAAAAGCGGAATAATAACGTAGCACCGAGATACGATAATCAACAATAATAAAAGAGCGATAATGACACAAAGATTTTTACGTGGAAAACCCTTCTGAATATGGGAAAAATCACGACCCTGAGAGGAGCAATTGATATCACTATAGTAAGGAATTTTACACTTTGTAGGCCCGAGTAAAATACTACAAAGACCACTACAATACTCAAAAGAAATAACCCTTTTTTGATATTTCCACCTCACTACAATATCGCTCGTACTCTCTATTTTTCCTCACATACTATTTTCTTATACTCTGTCTGTGATTCCTCACTCTTTCTTTCTCTCTTTGTTGGTGTGTCTGAAGAAGTGAAAGAGCTCTCCCTTTTATAGGAGAGCAAAACTTAGTCCCCAAGAATACTACATGAGAATAATTAATTCTCCTCCACAAATCTTAAACTTTGGCTCCAAGTAAAATCTTCCACCAAATATATTTGCCATAGCATCGGTAAAATAGGCCTGGCTATTGCCAACTTTTGCCAACCAATGGGATGGACCTTAGGAGAAAGATCTTTATCATTCGATTCCACAATAATATAGTTTCTCATGACCCAAATTTTCCAAAGGCTGCACCAGCCTTTAAAGAACTTGAGTCATTAACAACGCGATTAAGGAACTCAGGCCATACTTATGCCTTCCACATCTAGTTCATATTGTCATGCCGCCCAGACTCTCTCGCTTTCTCGCAATCAAAGAATATATGTTCATTATTTTTTTACTGAGCCATAAAAATGACGCCCTACTTGAAGATCCCTCTAGCTAGTAAATTTAATTTAGTAAGTAAAATATTTCAAGCTAACCTCCAAATAAAATCTTTACTTTTCGAAGACTTAAAAACGTTGATTCTAATTTTCTACTTTCCTTCATATTGTTTTTGAATGGTAGATTGTGATGTAGGTCTGGCCAGTGCCGAAATCACATTAATTAAATCTTTGCGGCTCCTTTGTTACTATCTTTTGTGTAAGTGCCTTGATTATTATCGTCATGTGTTCACTTTGTCACTGTGATTTAGAGCTAGCCTAATCCATACAGGCTATTTATATTGGTACATAACAAATATATTGGCTAGAAATTAATCCCTTACCACATGGTATGGCACTATGTTGGTTAGCACAATTCACACATGTTTAGGCAAAGGTTCTCCTTTAACCTTTATGAGGTTTTGTGCATGGCAGCTACCTCCCACTTCCACTTCTTCCTTTTGTTTTTAATACTGTACGAGTAATATATTATTTCTTCTCTTCTTTCATATGTACAAAGAATGAAAATTATTTTTGAAGGGGAATATTTGCCCATAAGTTACTTTTCACTCTCAATTCGAGCATTAAGCCGAGAAAATATATATTACTCGTCCCGTTCTAGTTTATGTGAAACTATTTCTTTTTTGTCTGTTTAAAAAAAAAAGACCTCTTTTTATATTTGAAAATAATTTGGCTTAAACTTACAAATCTACCCATAATGAGAAACTTTTATAACCACACAAATACTCTGACCCCCTTTTTAATTTATTTAGGACCACAAATTCCAAAAATTTTTATTTTTTCTTAAACTCCGTGTCCAATCAAATAGGTCCATATAAACAGGGGTGGATGCACGGTTACCGAAGCGGTGTCACGCGACACCGCTTCATCGGAAAATTTTATTAAATATATGTATTAATATAGTGCGAAACGGATAAGTACGAAAAAATGACACTGTTTGTCATAAATTATGTCTTGATATGTTGATTACGTGTTTGATTTTGATTTAGGAGGTCAAATGTTCAAACCACTTACAAAAATTCTTGCATAAATTGGTACTTCCTTTTGCTAAAGCTGGCCTGCGGTAGATTCCCACTCACTGCCTCGAAATTATAAATTATTGTTATATAACAGATAAGATAAAGTAAAGAAAAAAAAATATCAAGTTCTTTAGAAGAGTATTGCATTTCTTTTTGTAGAATAGAGTTTATATATACTCTAAATAAAATACTAAGGAAGTTACAATTTTGTAATGAACGTAAACTGATTCTTTTTTTGGATAGGTTGAAGCCTCTGAATACTGAAAGATAGCATTTTCAATTTTATAAGTTAGTGAGATTAGAGTTACGAAGTTCAAAATTGACAGTTTCTTCTTTTTCTTTTCCAGATATTTTGCTGATGAAAAGAAGGAAAACGATGCTCTGTGTAGTAGAAAATCAAGAAACTTTCCCTTTACACGTAAAAATATTGCAATATGTTAGAAGGTGAGAATTAAAGTATGAGTAATTGACAACTTATCTACATTCCAAATTCACCAACCATCTTGTTTATCACAAAATGTATCTGTGTACGGTCGATACGGGGACCCCCAATATCGAGGTCTCTGTGGCAGTCCGAGCCCGATCTCGAGAGGCTCGAAGTAAAGTCTGAAATTCGACCTCGAAGTGCATACCTCGAGAAGGTATATCGAAGGCTCATCACGGCCTGCCTCGGAGCAGTATGAAATCAATGACCGTCATGGAAAGGCGGGAATTCCCCAAGAACACGTGGTTAAATCTGATAAGGTCTGCAAAGATAGTATAAATCCGTACAAGGCCGTTATACAGCTATACCAATAGCATTTCTCTGTCATAATTAGACATGTACTATGTTGGGATTTACCCCTCCTATATAAAGGGGACCCCAATCATTCTTGTAACAACACAACATTTACTGCAATAGAACATTCTCTACTCTTTTCGTGCTCAACACTGTCTTACAACTTTATTGTTCCTTATTTTAGTGTCCTTCATTTATTGTTCTTCATTTATTGCTATCATTCGACCCCGAGGCCCTCGATTCCAGAAAGCTTGAGGCCCCTATTCTCTAACAAGAGTGGTTTGGCTATCACATTTTCTTTACTTGCACTTATCATTTCTTGATTATTAACTAGTATTAGAATAAATCACATATTTTTAGAACCACAACTCAAATATAATTGTTACAACCATTTTCAAGGTAAACAATTTGGCGCCTACCATGGGGCTAAAAATAATAATGATTGTTTTGGTGCTAGTTTTCTGAAAACATAAGTTATTTTTTACATTTTTTCTTTTCCAAGATTCTTTGATTTCAGGTCAAAAAATGTCTAACTCAACAAATGCAATGGAAACAATGGTCTTGAGTTCCATGGAGAGAACAATGCATCTGTCTCAGTCGCCGGTGTGCCACCGCCAAATCCTAGGGTAGCACCAACACCAGTCCCCGTCGATGTAGGTTCACGCAATGCTTTGCACATTGGCATAAACACTGATACTGACGGAAGCGTGCGTGGAGGTGACCAACATGACGCGCAAAGAACACAAGCTCGAGAGGAAAGAGAAGTTAGCTTGCAAGTAATTTTTGGGATGTTACAAGCACATCAAATGGTTATTGCTCAGCTACAAAGTCAACAAAAGACCCCGAGCACAGCAGGACCGGACACAGCTCCTCGAGTCGAACAAGCACCAGAAAGATTGAGCAATAATGAGTCAGGAACAAAACCCACTATTATGAGAATGCTCGAGGACCTCACCAAAAGGATCGAGTCAGGAGAAAAGAAGATAGATGCCAACGACAAAAAAGTGGAAACCTATAACTCGAGGGTCGAAGAAGTTCAGAATGCCCGATATCCCAAAGTATAACGGGACCACATATCCCAATGCACATATTACCACCTATACCTGTGGTATAAAAGGAAATGACTTAAAGGACGACGAGATCAAGTCCATTTTGTTGAAGAAATTTGGAGAAACACTGTCCAAGGGGGCCATTATGTGGTATCATAATCTCCCCCCGAACTCAATAGATTCGTTTGCCATGTTGGCAGACTCTTTTGTGAAGGCACATGCTGGTTCCATTAAGGCCGCTACAAGGAAGTCTGATGTCTTCAAAATTAAACAAAGAGAGAATGAGATGCTAACGGAGTTCCTGTCCCGCTTTCAGATGGAGAGAATGGAATTACCACCAGTTTCTGATGACTGGGCAGTGCAAGCCTTCACTCAGGGCTTGAATGAACAAAGCTCGATAGATTCAAAGCAGCTGAAACAAAATTTGATCGAGTACCCCGCCGTAACTTGGGTGGATGTGCACAACATGCACCAATTCAAAATCAGGGTCGAGGACGACCAATTGAGGGCCCCCTGGGGCTCAGTATATCCAAGAAGGCTCTAGATAAAGAGTCAATGAATGTAGAAAGAGAGTCAACACCGAACAAGGAAAGATACCAACCATATGTCGAAGACCGAAGAAATGCCCTGAGGCGTAATATACCTCGAAACAATTGAAGGGTGGATTGAGGCCAAAGTTCCCGCGGACTCATGAGCAAACCGAGTTCGACAGGCACACGGGGCCAATGAGGCACCCCGATTGTCAGAGTATAACTTCAACATCGATGCTTTAGACATCGTATCAGCCATAGGTAAGATCAGAGATACCAGGTGGCCAAAGCCCAAGCAGTCAGACCCTTCCCAAAGGAACCCCAACTTAATATGAAAATACCATGGTACCCACGGTCATAGGACCGAGGATTGTAGACAACTTCGAGAGGAGGTAGCCCGACTGATCAACGAAGTGCACCTTCGAGAGTTCCTTATCGACCGAGCCAAAAATCACTTGTGAGAAGGAGAGGCGAATAGGAAGAACGAACCGGAGGAGCCCCAACACATCATTCACATAATAATTGGAGAAGTCGACGTCTCATAGGGACCCATTTTCAAACGAACGAGAGTATCCATCACAAAGGAAAAGCAGACTCGGAGCTATATCCCCGAGGATGCTCTTACATTCTGCGAAGAAGACATCGAGGCCTTATCTCAGCCTCACAATGATGCACTGGTAATTTCTTTCCTTTTAAATAAAATTCAAATTAAACGTGTGCTCGTGGATCCAGGTAGCTCGGAAACCATAATCAAGTTGAGAGTTATGGAGCAGCTCAGGTTGCTCGATCAGATCACACCCGCCTCTCGAGTCCTGAACGGATTCAACATGGCGAGTGAAACGACGAAGGGGGAAATCATCCTCCCAGTCAACGTGGCCGGTACGATTCAAGATACCAAGTTCCATGTCATCGAAGGTGACATGAGATACAATTCCCTACTTGGAAGTCCATGGATTCATAGTATGAGGGTGGTGCTATCAACTCTTCATCAGATGATGAAGTTCCCAACAAAGGACGGTGTAAAGACAATGTATGGAGAACAACATGCAACAAATGAGATGTTTGCGGTGCACGACATGGCGCTAGCATCGATAATTTCCACCTTGGAGAAGTCAAAAGATAAGGAAATAGCAAAATAGCAACCACAGTCTATACCCTCGACCGAACTCGAGGGACAGATGACCGATGAACAGGTGGCCGAGGACGATGAAGAGGACTTCCTCACCCCTCTAGCCTTTGTTTCCCCCGAGGAGTCAGATGCAACGAAATCTACAGTCGAAGAGCTCGAACAGAATGTATTGATCGAATATCTTCCATATCAAAAGGTATACCTAGGAACGGGATTAACCCCCGAACTCCGGAAAAGACTCATTCAATTTTTTATTGATAACATTGATTGCTTCACTTGGTCCTATTTAGACATGACAGGAATCCCACCGGAGATAGCCACCCATCGACTAAGTGTCGATACCAAGTTCAAACCGGTGAAACAAAAAAGGAGGCCTCAGTCCGAGGTACGTAAAGCATGCTTTCATCAAAGACGAGGTAACAAAACGTCTCAAAATAGGATCCATTAGGGAGGTAAAATACCCCGAATGGCTAGCTAATGTAGCAGTAGTCCCTAAGAAGGGAAATAAACTGAGAATGTGTGTAGATTATAAAGATTTGAATAAATCATGCCCTAAAGATTCATTCCCACTACCCAACATCGATCATTTGATCGATGCTACGGCCGACCATGAGATCCTTACCTTCTCGACGCCTACTCCGGGTACAATCAAATTCAAATGAACCCGGAGGACCGAGAAAAGACTTCGTTCATCACGAAATGTGGCACATATTGTTATAATATAATGCCCTTCGGGCTAAAAATGCGGGGGCTACAAATCAACACCTAGTTAATAAGATGTTCGAACATCAAATAGGTAAGTCAATGGAAGTTTACATTGATGACATGCTAGTTAAGTCCCTGCGCGCAGAGGACCATTTGACCCATTTGCAGGAAACATTCAATATCCTAAGAAGGTACAATATGAAGCTTAACCCCGAGAAATTCGCTTTCGGAGTCGGATGGGGCAAATTTCTGGGCTTCATGGTATCGAACAGGCGGATCGAAATCAACCTCGACAAAATCAAAGCCATCGAGGAGATCACCGTGGTAAATAATGTGAAAGCAGTATAGAAGCTAACCAGGCGGTTAGCAGCCTTAGGCCGGTTCATCTCGAGGTCATCAAATTGTAGTCATCACTTTTTCTCCCTACTCAAGAAGAAAAAAAACTTCGAGTGGACTCCGGAATGCCAACATGCCTTGGAAGAATTAAAGCGTTATCTCTCGAGCCCACCTTTGCTCCACACACCGAATGAGGATGAAACACTATACTTATATTTGGTTGTATCCGAAGTAACGTTAAGTGGTGTGTTGGTTCGAGAAGAACAAGGTACGCAATTCCTATCTATTACGTAAGTCGGACCCTAGGAGATGCTGAAACTAGGTATCCGCACTTAGAAAAACTAGCCCTTGCATTAATAAGTGCATCTAGGAAATTGAAGCCTTATTTTCAATGCCATCGTATATGTGTTTTAACAACATACCCTCTTCGAAGCATCTTGTATAAGCCCGAATTATCGATCCGATTGGCCAAATGGGCCATCGAACTCGGGGGATATGACATCGAGTACCAACCCCGAACGGATATCAAGTCCCAAATTTTGGTGGACTTCATGGCCGATTTTACACCTGCCCTCGTGCCCGAAGTAGAGAAAGAAATCTTGTTCAAAACGGGCACATCATCGGGGGTATGGACCCTTTTTACTGACGGAGCTTCGAACGTGAAAGGGTCCGGGCTCGGCATAGTTCTAAAGCCGCCTACGGGCAACATAATTAGACAATCTATAAAAACTTCGAAGTTGACTAACAATGAGGCGGAGTATGAGGCCATGATTGCAGGTCTCGAACTGGCCAAAAGCCTAGGAGCAGAGGACATCAAAGTAAAATGTGACTCTCTTCTGGTTGTAAACCAAGTAAATGGAAGCTTCGAGGTTCGAGAAGACAGGATGCAAAGATACTTAGACAAGTTTCAAGTGACATTGCATCGCTTCAAAGAGTGGACCCTGATTCACATACCTTTTGAGTAGAACAACGAGGCCGACACACTCGCAAACTTAGGCTCATCTGTCTAAGAAGATGACATAGTCCAGGGACTGTCGTACAACTATCCAAATCGGTAACTGAATAAGGCCATGCCAAAATCAACTCAACGAGTCTAACATGGGATTGGAGGAACAAGTATATTGACTACTTGAAACATGGGAAGCTCCCCACGGACCCTAAGGAAACGAGGGCCCTTCGAGCCAAAGTAGCCCGATTTTCACTCGACGAGAATGGAACACTATACAGAAGGACCTTCGACGGACCACTAGCAGTATGCTTGGGACCGGGGGACACCGACTATGTGCTAAGAGAAATCCACAAAGGCACTTGTGGAAACCACTCCGGTGCCGATTCTCTAGTTCGAAAAGTGATCAGAGCAGGATACTATTGGGATGGCATGGAAAAGGACACCAAGGAATTCGTTCGAAGATGTGACAAATACCAAAGATTCGCACCAATGATTCACCAACCCAGTGAACAACTACACTCTGTCCTATCCCCGTGGCCATTCATGAAATGGGGGATGGACATCGTCGGTCCCCTACTAACGGCGCCAAGTAAAGGTAGATTTATTTTATTTATGACTGACTACTTCTCGAAATGGGTGAAATTACAGGCCAAGAAGATAAGAGGAAAAGAAGTCATCAACTTCATATGGGATCACATCATATGCCGATTCGGGATCCCCTCCGAGATTACATGTGATAATGGGAAGAAATTCATCGTCAGCAAGGTGATACAATTCCTTGAGGATCACAAAATCAAAATGATCCTATCAACGCCTTACCACCCAAGTGCAAATGGTCAGGCTGAGTCCACAAACAAAACTATCATTCAAAACTTAAAGAAGAGGTTAGAGAATGCAAAAGGGAAATGGAGACAAGTGTTGACCGAGGTACTATGGGCATATCGAACAACCTCGAAGTCAAGCACATGGGATACCCCGTTCTCTCTGGTATTTGGGTCCGAGACGCTGATACCCGTCGAGGTTAGAGAGCCAAGTTCCAGATTTCAGCATGCCACCGAGGAATCAAACAACGAGGCCATGGACACCGCCCTCGAGCTACTAGATGAAAAGCGTGAGGCCGCATTAGTTCGAATGGCCGCTCAAAAGCAAAGGATCTAAAAATACCACAATAGAAGAACAAACCTCCGATACTTCGGAGTCAGGGACTTAGTTCTAAGAAAAGTCACCCTCAACACTCGAAACCCAAATGAAGGGAATCTAGGCTCTAGCTGGGAAGGACCATACCGCATCCTAGGAGTAGTAGGAAAAGGCTCCTACCAACTTGGCACCATCAAAGGCGAGAAACTACCAAGCAACTGGAACATATCGATGCTCAAACGCTATTATTGATAAGGTATAACATTCTCCCTTTTCATTTGTATTTCATACTAACTTGTTGCGGGTGTTCGATTGAGAGGAATCGAAGCACTCTTCAGCCCGAAGACCTTGGGTTTTAAAGCATGCGTTGCACTCTTTTTCCCTTAGATCGGGTTTTATCCCAAATGGGTTTTACGGGCTAGGTTTTTAACGAGGAAACACCTATATGCTACCTAAGGAAAACTCAACAAGTATTCAAGGCTTCTTTTAAATCAACCTCGAATACTAGGGGGAATCACCCCCGGAGGTTACCTTATCAAAGAAATCAAGTTATGCCAAAGAGGGCCTTGATAGGAGAATGTTGTATCGGGCCAAACGGTCAAATGAACCGTGTCCGTGTAGAATAATCGAGCCCCTAATGGGAATAACATGTATGCATATATCAAGTAATCGAAGAAGCATCCTTTTTCATCAAAACACTTTGTGCCTAAAAGAAGTTTGCTATTTTTGCATGAAACGACTCAAGGGACAAATACTCTCGAACACTCAGGGACTGTCATCGGCAGTCAGCTTATAAAGCCATCAAAGGTTCGATCTCGTAAGACCTCAATGAGGCTACATCGAATTTATAAGATATCAATGAGGCGACATCGAATCTATAAGACCTCAATGAGGCAGCATCAAACTTATAAGACCTCAACGAGGCATACTCAAACTTATAAGACCTTAAAAAGGTATAACCCCGATATTAAGGCCAAGGCTATATATTTGAACTTGTAAGACCCCTAAAAAGGCATACCCTCGATATAGAGGCCAAGTTCATCTTACCCGGGGACTAAAGTCTACGGCCTAATATAAAGACTACGGTCAAATGAAAAGGCTACGGCCAAAATAATGCGGCTCGGAGACGTCCGACTTCCCACCATAAAACTAAAGGCCTTCAAATACTTCGATATACTTCGATAAAACCGGTTAATCAGGCTACCCTTGACATAAGCAAAGAATCTTCAATAATATCAGCTCCGAACAATGTAAAGGCTTCAAAAGAAACCAGCCTTCGAGAGAACCTCACAAGGTACTCAACTATCATTGAATATCGACTCATAATCGAGGTTCCTATTTGAACCGTTGAAGAGTCGGACGAATACAAAAACATGCCAAGGCATAATAAAAGTTTTATAAGTCTTTAGCTAGAATGGGGGAAAATTATAGCCATATTAGAAGTCGAATTGACCCAATCTAAAAAGAGCGTAAAGGCCGATATGTAAGATTCTAAAGGACGATCTAAAGAGCCTAAGGGATAAAATGAAAATAGCCTAAGGGCCAATATTTTAAAACCTAAGGGTCGATACTTAAACAACTTAAATGCCGAAGAACACTATGCTCGAGACCTAAAGGCCGAAGCACACTGTGCTCGAGACCTCACCTAAGTTCGGACTTGAAAGTCTCGAGCTAAATCTTAACTCGAAGATCGGGCCCTAAATGGTCAACTATTATCGATTGTTTATCAATCACAAAAACCTAAGGGTTTTACACTAAAAGTCCAAAACATCGGACTAATTATCGACAAGCATCAAAAATCAAACCACAAAGGCAAATACAAAGGCATGATGGAAATTCAGCGGAAATAAAACGAAAAGGTTTCTTTATATAAACGATGGTACAAAGGTACATTTACAATACTCCCACGGGAGCACTTTACAAAAAATCAAAAGAGGACCTAGTCTATCATCGGGGACATTGTCTCTTCTCCCTCAGGGACTTTGTCTTCATCGACCCCCTCGGAACTAGCTTCCTCATCAGCTTCCTCCTCCTCACCGTCTTCAGTATCAGCCTCGTCATCAGAAGAAACGAGGAACTTGGCATCAATCTCGTTCGCCTTGGACTGCTCTATCTCCACCGAGAGATCTAAGCCCTTAAAATGAACCTCCTCGAGGGTTTCCCTTTGGGACTTGCATCAGGCATATTCGTTGCTTCTCCTATCTCGATCGGAGGCCCCTCTCAGCTCCCTTTGGGCATCAACATCATCTTTCAAAAAGATGGCTACCTTCTTGTCGGCCTTTGCTGTATCTCTTTGGCTTCAGCCCGGGATTTCTCGATCTCGACCTTCATCTACGTGAGACTGACCTTGTGCTCAGTTATCCTGCCCTTTTGAACCGAATTGCTCACTTGAGCATTTCAAAGTTGAATCTAGAGGGCGGACACTTTAGCCAATGCTTCTTTCTTGGCCGCAACAAGAACATCCATTTGTGACTTCCACTCGTGGCATTCAGAGTTAACTTGGGCGACCTCGCCCCGAAGACGCTCCAACATTTATACCTTCCGCTGCAACTGAGTCATTGGAGTGTTAGCCTCCAAATATGGGAGAGGAAGCCCATATTCTTTCAAAATAGAGGTTTTCTGTTTCTCGAGGTCGTCCTCGTAATCATGACATCGGTTCAACTCCGATCGAAGGTGTATCAACTCCTTTTCTTTCTTGGTAAAAAGAAGTCTGAGGTTATTCTCCTTACTCAGAGATCTGCGCATCTCGACCTCATAGCGACGTAACTTAGTCTTAAATTTGTAAAAGGCCCGCATAAAGAAAAGTTTGTTCAGAAAAAATAAAGAAAAAAGAAAGTTGGAAAAATTATAGCACTATTAAAAACTCACCATTGAACAAAGCCGTTGAGCGTCTTCGAAGGTTGACTTTGCATCAGCCGGTTCGGCCTCATCGACCCCACTGAAGCAACCCTGGAAGGGGTCATTCTCACTTGGGACTCCGCCTAACTCGGGTGTCTTCAAGTCTCGAGCATCCCTAATGGTGTCCTCGGATAAGGTTGGGAATGAAGGTGAGTGACCCACTATAACTACCTCGGGGAAATCTCCATAGGCGCTCCGATCGGGCAGAGGTACTTCGACGCCTTTTCCCTTCGAGGTATTCCCCGAAGTCTGGGAAGCAACTGGCAAGTCTGGAGACGAAGGGCCTTCATCCTTTTTCTTCTTTTTATATCCTCTTTCGAGGCTAAGGGATTCGGTTGCTACGGGCTTAACTTCCTTGGAAGGCTTTCCAGTTCGAGTCGCCAACGTCGAACCCTCATCTCCGTCGTCATCGCCCCTGGATCTACGAATGAATAAGTCCTCATTGCTGACTACATCTTTCCTATGTCCCCGAGCTAGTTTTGCTTTGGTTTGGGAGTCCTCGTCCTTCGAGGACCTTTTTCTCTTATTATTTTTCTTCGGCTTCGAAGCCAAAGGCTCCTTTTCCTCACCAAGAGTGGGCGGCCTCATCTCGAAGAATTCACCAATACCTGCAATAGAAAAGTTAGGTCATGTGAAGAAAAGTATCTCTTAGAAAGGAAGGAGTATTATTATAACCTATACCATGGTGCTTTGCCTCCCACTTGCCCCTCGACAAGTCTATCCACTTGCCTTTATCGTATGTCGAGGTAGCTGCAAGTTTGCGAGCCCAGTCCGGGAGGTCGAGGATCACATCAGGAATCTAGGGGACCGCTGAAAGAAGAGAAAGAGAAACAGTCACTCGACATGTAACATATTAATGAAAGGAACACGAGGCATCATATTTTACTCACGTGTGAAGTTCCATTTCTCGGGGAATGGCAGGAACTTCGAAGGAACGACGTCGATGGTCCTCACCCTGATGAACCAACTCATCCAGCCCCGATCCATGCTCTCGTTGCTTCTAGCAAAGAAAGATTTGGTGGCCTGACGTTGGAGCTTGATTAGACCTCGAAAATGCTGAGGCCGATACAATCGAATGAGGTGGTTGAGGGTGAATTCGATACCGGCCTTGTCAACAAAAAACCTCATCATCAGCACGATCCGCCAGAAGGATGGATGAATCTGGTCCAGGGTAACTTAGTACCTTTGGTAGAACTCGAGAACGAGCGGGTCTAGGGTACCTAATGTAAAAGGGTATGTATACACTAACAAGAACCCCTCTACGTAGGTCGTAATATCCTCTTCACGGGAGGGTATTTGCAGAACGACCTCTTCTCCCCATCCGCACTCTCTCCTTACAGCATTGAGGTGTCTCTCCTCGATTGATCGTATATACCTCGTGGCGTTTTCTCAACGACCAATGACATCGGGAGGTTTCTTTACTGTAAAGTCTTTCTGCAAGGTAAATTTGCTCGAAATAATCTCATTAAGCGTCGGCGGCTTGCCACCGGCCGGATGGGAAGAAGAAGTAGAGGTTCCTTCTTTCGGAGGAACAAATTTGGAGCTCTCTTCTCTCTGAGGGACTGATTTAGATGTTTTAGCCATGGTCTTATTGGGGTAAAAAGGAAGAGATGAAAACGCTGACACAATTTTGAGCCTACAACGGCGATATAAACGGGGGAGAAAGGTGAGTTTATAGAGGAAAAGAGTTGTTGAATAATGATAAAGTCCTTAGTGAAGGGAAGAAAGCAAGTATATATAAGAGAAAATGGCGACTGTTGTTAACGGTAATGGCCAATCGGCCCTGACAAGCAGTTATGACGTTTTGGGAAGAGAACCGACGGGTCACTTCGGTCGCTTCAGCACCCGCGTCATAGGAATGACGTCATCACACAAGACATCGAAGGGTCAAAGAATTCAAATCGTTTCTTATCATTTAACTCTAAGAAATGCGGGGACTATCTGTATACAGTCGATATCGAGGACCCCGATATCGAGGTCTCTATGGAATTCTGAGCCCGATCTCGAGAGGCTCGAAGTAGAGTCTGAAGTTCGACCTCGAAGTGCATACCTCGAGAAGGTATATCGAAGGCCCATCGCGGCCTGCCTCGGAGCAGTATGAAATCGATGACCGTCATGGAAAGGTGGGAATTCCCCAAGAACACGCAGTTAAATCTTATAAGGTCTGCAAAGATAGTACAAGTCCGTACAAGGCCGTTATACAGCTATACCAATAGCATTTCTCTGTCATAATTAGACATGTACTATGTTGGGATTCACCCCTCCTATATAAAGGGGACCCCAATCATTCTTGTAACAGCACACCATTTACTGCAATAGAATATTCTCTACTCTTTTCGTGCTCAACACTGTCTTACAGCTTTATTGTTCCTTATTTTAGTGTCCTTCATTTATTGTTCTTCATTTATTGCAATCATTCGACCCCGAGGCCCCCGATTCCAGTAAGCTCGAGGCCCCTATTTTCTAACAAGAGTGGTTTGGCTATCACATTTTCTTTACTTGCACTTATCATTTCTTGATTATTAACTAGTATTGAAATAAATCACATATTATTAGAACCACAACTCAAATATAATTATTACAATCATTTTCAAGGTAAACAAAATGATTGGGTTTTACAAGGCCACGTCACTTTACGAGTTTATTGGTGTATTTGGAATAACAAATTGAAGTGCAAACAATTACTTACTTTATCTTTTGACAAAATTCTTAAATGCTCAAAAAATAATACTGGTATTAAAATTATCATGAAATCCTATAACTGTATTTGAAATTATAAAGTGAAGTTCAAATAATTACGTACGCATCTTTTGATAACATTCAATAATACTGGTGCAAAAAGTAACATCAAGTGCTATAATTATACACAAATACTTTGTTACAAAAGCAGCTACTCTATACACTAAACAAAGAGCAAAATAGTATGACCTTAGTTCCAAACAGCATTTAACATTGCTATAATAGTGATGAAAGCAAAACAAACCATATGTTTGGTGGCAAAATGAATAAAAGAAAATAGTTATTTATTTATATTATTAATTAGAAAATTGGTGGAATAATGAATTTTTTTTAAAAACGGATCAAATATGAATAATAGCTATATTATTCACTTAGAAAATTGATAACCAATGGATAATCAACGGATAAATAATGAGTTTAATTTTTATATTTGTAAAACCCAAATTGGGGTTCCTCAAGTTTGAGAGACTAGGAATTGTCCCAAAAGTGATCATATTCAAGAAGTCATGGATAATATGAATATCAGTATTATCCGACGACAAAACCACATTTTATCCGTATTAAATATGGGTTCGGATTAGATAATTGATCTGTTTTTACATTTCTCATTTTCGACCCGTCATATCCGACCCGGCATGCCCATTTGTTACCCCTACACGTGCTAATCAACACTTAGCTTCATCTCCTCAAAGCCTAAAATGTACAGGATATAGAACCTTGAAGGTAAGAAACTTTAAAACGATTACTCTATCAAAGGAAGGACATTCCCTTTTCATCGTTGATTGTTGTAATAGCCTGAGTAACACAAGCAAGTATTCACTCACCACTGCACGAGAACCAAATCTTCACTAAATATTCATCACCGGCATTACTGAGTAGTACTTTCCCACTCTCCTGTTCATTTTCTCATATTCTTCACTCTTTTGGTTTCTTTTCCATTACACCATCACATCTCATTTTCTTCCTTTCACTTCACATTAGAAACCAGTCAACCACCAAGGCAACACCACCAGCTTTAAGGGTATGTTAGGAAAGCCATGTCTAATTATCTGATGGCGTAATTATTGTTTACTTGTAAAATTGTACAATTAAATTTGTTACGTGATTTATAAACAAGCGAACTTATTTGATCCAGATAAATAATTTAGATTAAAAATAAGACTTAATGTTAAGACCAAAGAAAATGGCAGGCCCGACTCTGGGAGCGATATTTTTGAGGAAAAAAATAAGAGCAATATCAAACAGAAAGTAAAGTTGTATTATTTAGCTTAGGAATAGAGTATAGCATAAGTTTTGCCAGAAATTTTCTCACTCTTATAATGGTTGTTGAAGTCGCTATTTCCCGCTAAAACTTTGAAAACAAGATCCTAGAATCAAGCCTCTATGAAATGACAATAAATGTGGCTATTGATGAAGGTGTAACGACATGCCATGAATGCCAAAATTCTCTGCAACGGCTGCCTATTGAAAATAATAGGGAATATTCTCCATTAAATGCCATATGGTGACAAATATTCGTTTTGCTTATGTTGGTTATGCTCCATTCGGGATCTATCCGATATCAACTGCAGTTGTTATCCTTAGTCTCGGTTCTTACTCGATTCATTTTCTGTCTGCCCCCAGTTCCACGTGTAACGCAATTATTCGGTCATTTAATATAAACTAATTTTACCCTATATAGATAGTACCCCTACTTTCCGGTGGCACATCTTTGTGTCATTGGGAAGTTGGTGAAGATTCCTTTCTTGGCGGAATTTTCTGAACCCTTCTGAACAGTTTACGACGCTTGTTAAGACGCACGTCTCCTCGCATATACTTGGAACACGTGTTACCCCACGATACAATAATATTTTTGCCGGTTCTCGAGGTAATCATGACCATGATTTTTGCCGTCTATACCTTCACTTATACGCCTCATTTTACCCCTTTTACTTCTAAAAATTCTCGTAAGCTCTGTTATCCTATTTACAATTAACTTCCTTCTGCTTTCCTCTTTGTCTCTGATTTTCTTTAAAAAAACTCTATCATCTTCTTACTACCATGTTTTTTTTGGCTAACTCTTCTAAGAACTCTGGTCTTCTTCTCGGTGGAGGTCCGAAGAGAAGCAAATATAAAGAGGTTGATGTTGATGTTGATCCCCCTACCGTAAGCACCATCATACCCAAGCACTTGAGCACCGTTAATGACTTCCAAAAGAAGTTCCCTTCTACGAACCCTCAAACTTAGGCTGTTAGCAGGTATCCTTCTTCTATTCGCCCTTCCAGTAATCCTACTATGAAGGAAGATTGCAACTGCCATGACCCAAACATCATTGCCTTTGACCTGGTGGAGTGGGTGAGCTTCAACAAGAAGGGTTTTACGTATGTCTATACCTATCCCTTCACTTTAGGACCGTTTTGTTTGAGCGAGGGACTCGACCCCGTGATCTTGGGGATATTCCACCGGTATCAGGTCTGCTTGGAACAGGGCCTACGGTGGCGTGTCTGCGTCAATTATCCATGGAAACGGGTAAAACCCTAACCCTGGCACATATGATGAACCTCTACTCCCCCAAAATCTTCCGTGGTGGAGTAAACAATTTCAGCAGACGTGGCAACCATGCTCTACTTACCAGCATGGATACTAACAATGATCGTGGGTGAATTTTCGTCATTGCTACCAGGGATATCATCCCGGCCACAACCTTATCTTTCCCTGAATTATGGAGTTGTTCACGTAAGTTTATAATATATTTCTTTTTTCGTAAAAGGCTGTTCCATGACATTGCTGACCCTTTTGGTTTCGTTATTTTAGCTACTTGATGGATACCATCAAGGGTTGAAGGCATGGACCAATGGGTGCCGAAGATTCTGGACATTACAACGCCAACGACCCATCGGTGGAAGGAATTAGCCCCCATCTACGGGTGGAAGGCCAAGAACCACGGTAGACTGATTCTTTCTACTTTCTGCCTTTGTATGTACATAAGAAACACTTGCTAACCATACATTCTTGTTTGATTCAGAACTCTCGCAGGGTTCTATTACCTGCCCTTAAGTTGAGGTTTTGGCTGATCCCGCAGAGGCTACGAGGTTGACACATGAGGCTCTCACTTGGAGCGGTCCTCTTGGGTTTGCCTCCGGTGCAGGTGCTTCCTCTAGGAGTCCCCACCTAGAGAACAATTAATCAAAAAAGGCGGCGTTCTTCCTTGGCTGGGGATAAAGATAAGAAAATAAAAAAGGCCATGCCTGAGCTAGCCACAATCACTGTAGTCCTTGACGATGAGGGGGAAGATAGTGACGGAGAGACTTCTTTTCAAAGGAGACAATGATCTTCATCAGCTCAACAAAATGCTCAATATGGAGAGCTTAGAACCCTAACCAAGGGCGAGGTCCGAGCGCTCTGGAGAGAAATGGATTTAGTGGAGAATGCTAATTCTCCCTTTTCAGTCCCAGTTGTTGCTTCTGGGCTTGCAAGGTTGGAGACCGAACCTCTTCTGCCTTTGGTTAATGAGTAATCAATAATTAGCACTGCCTCTATAACAACTACTTCTCAACCTACAACACCATCATCTTCATCTCCCCCGTACCAGTTGTGCCTTCATCACCAACAACTACTGCATCTCCTCCACCGGCCAAAGGCGCCCAAAATGAGTATGTCTCCCCTCCCCAGTCCCTTGACTAGGGGAATATGGGGTACAACTTCTCACCCCCTTCTCCAGATCCGTGAGGGAGGAGGAGCGTTACTTTCTCAGTGTCAATGGAGTGTCATCTGTTGTCCAGGCTGATGGAGCTTGCCAATCATCTGAAGTCGATGGCTTCAGAAAAAGCTAAGAAGCAAATGCACTCTCTTTCAGGGGAGTGTATGTTATATGGCCATGCACAGTGCGGCAGCGCTACCGTACTTGTTCTCTCACTGTTTGTTATTTGGATATACATTTTGCAGGCCAACTTCGTCGCTTCCGAGGGCCTTCAAAAATTGATCCTTGATAAAGAAGAACTTATGTCCGAGCGGGACTAGCTATTGTCCGAGAGGGATTAAAATGCTTCTCACCTCCCCGTGCTGGAAGCAAAAGATGCTGAGGCGAGTGAGTTAGAGGCTCAGTTGCAACAAAGTGAGTAGGAAGTGATGGCCCTCAGCCAAGAAGCCTCTCAGCTAAATGTATAATTTCAAGAAGCTAAGGCTAAAAGGGATGGGGTCCAAGATGTTGTGGTACCTGCTATAGAGCGCGAGTCTGCCTCTACTGAACGAGTGAATAATTTGGAAGCAACCTTGAACTCCAAAGCCGAAGAGGATGTTGCCACCGAGGAAAAGCGGGCGTAGATGAAGAGAGGTAGAAAACGATCATGGAGAAAAATTGGGTTCACATATCTACATTTCGTGATCTTGATCTTAGCCTCAGCGCCATAAGATCCAAGTGGGATGGCCTCTTCGTCGAGGTTGACAGACTTAATGTCACGCCCCAAAATCGAGGGACGAGACCGGCGCCTAACCGGGTGGACCCAGTCAAGCGGACCTGGATTGCCTTTCCTGCCCAACGTATTACCCCGCATTCATAACATGCATTATTTCATGTGAGTTAGCCGATTTTAGTTTCAAAGTACATTTTAAAACATATCTCCATTTGTTTCCTCTTTTAACATTTCACGATTGATATTCAAACATACATAATACATACATAACTTTCCAACATGATCCACGGTTCCGAGTACGTACTGTTACTACCCAAAAATACATATACACCCACATCATGTCTACGGAGCCTCTACGAATACTAGGTATTTAACATATCTTGCCGGTAACAAGGCCCCGACTATACCTTTACAACATAAACAAAAGAGGGTGGTATGATCCACACACGGCCCCGAGGAGAAGAGGGGCTCACCAAAACTGATGCAGAGATGAAGAGGAGGTACCACTAACGGCGGGCTAAGCTACCTGCTATGGAACCACCTACATCCATATAAAAGATGTAGCTCCCCCGACAAAAGGGACGTTAGTACTGTGGAATAGTACTAGTATGTATGAACAAACTTTATCCCAAGTACAATCAACCAATATACAGATAAGAAAAAGGACAGTAATAGGACCAACAATCAAAACACACGAAAAGAGACAATCAAAGTCAATAATTTTCCAATCTCTCCTTTTTCCCTTTCCAACACCACTATATTCACGAGTTTCATCAATTTCATATCAATAGTGATAACAATCACTTTTCCACCCTTATTACCTCGGCCACCCTTATCACCACAACCCACACCTTATTACTTCGTGTTGCGGCGCGCAACCCGACCTCGCCTGCCAATTTATATTTCATAACAACACCACCACTAATTTCATCACAACAACAACAACAACAAACAATTTCATTATAAGAACTTTCCTTTCAAGGATTCCAAATTCACGTTTACAATTCAATCACTTGGGCATTCCTTTCAAGGATCACAAATTCACATTTAACAATTCATTTACTTGGGCTCAAGGCACCCCAAACTTTCATCAAGCATCAATTTATGCACAAGGTGTTTCCATAACCGTTCAACTTATTTATAATTCTTCATATCAATAACTTTAAACAACTACCATCTTTGAACATAATAAGGTAGGCACGCCAAGTCACAATTCAAAATCTCATCTAACACAGTGGGGTGGCAATCAACTAGACAGTCAATTCACATATTTTCATATAAGTACACATACCGTATGCTTGCCACAACAAGAGGGATTTTACAAGGGTTAAAGTTATCCATACATACCTGGAGTCGAAATCCCTTTTTAACTTTTACTCACAAATGACCGAACCGACTAGTACCGTCAATCTAGTTCACAATTAAACATATTCAACTCAGAATTGGAAATCATGCATACAATTCGGACTCTCTTAAGCATTTTGCCAAACACTATGTGACCCCATTAGATTACCAACCCCATCTTTGTGAAATTTACCCCAACCCACTCCCTCTTACTATATTAACACCATTATTAAACATGCATGCAAGGTCTTAGTTAATATTTTCAAGAATCAACCCATACCAATCCTCCCTTTGTTTAAAATCAGAAAATTAATGGAAAAGGGGTTGGGAACCCTTACCTGCTACAATGAGGAAGAAGGATATTACTCGAAATATCAGGCTTGAGGGACTTTGAAAATCAAATTGATGGAAGAACCACTTTCTCTCTCAAGAACTCTCCTTTCCTTCTCTTTATTTTGTTCAGAAAACTTGTTAAAATCAAGGGGTGGGGTGTTTTAATGAACTGGGGGTCGGGTTTTAAAATTAGAAAAATTAGGAGCCGAACACAGGAATGCGATCACATTCCTGACATGCGGTCCGCAGACCGGTCGCAGAATGGCCCTCAAGATGGGCCAACTTTAAAAACACATTGTGCAGGTATGCGACCACTATGCGGTCCGCATACACGTTATGTGATCGCATAACCTCCCTCACCAAAACCAATGGGCAAGAATGCGACAACTATGCGGTCCGCAGAACCGAAATGCGATCGCATAATGGACCGCATAGTTGTCCTCAAATTGGGCAGTGATTCTGCCCATGTATGCAGCCACTATGCGGTCCTCATACACGTTATGCGATCGCATAGTGCGTCGCATAACACCCAATTTCTAGAAAATTTATCCTTTCAAATTCCGGGGTACTTTTACACAAATAAGGTCTGTTTTAAGAATTTCTACAGTTGTAACAACTCGGGGACTTATTCGAGCATTATTTTAAATAATAAATTTACGGGTCCTTACATTCCCCCCCCCCCCTAAAATCATTCGTCCTCAAATGAGGATTTTGGAAATCGTTTAGTTTTGAAAACATGATATACACTCTTCCAAATTTACACTAACTCCAATATTTTCAAAACATTTTGCCAGAGTTTCCTTTGTATTTAGACCTATCTACCTGTCAAAGAGCCCCCTAAACACATTTCCAAGCATCATTACACAGTTTCTGTTATCCCTACAACTGGTATACAATTCATTACCTCAACATTTGCACATATCCAATCACTTTGACAACTACACATAGTTCATTCTCTTTACATCACAAATTAGCATATGATTCAATTAGTGGCACATAGTTGCACATAATTTGGTCATTTTAGTGAGTTCCATACGATTCAATCACCTCAATACGCCGTATATATATTTCAATTAATCATTACCAATCTACACTACTATTAATCATTTTTCCTATCACATAAGTTTCACAAAACTTTCATTTACTTCAAGGGTTGCACACTACCCAATTAATAACATCATATACAATTTTAGCACGCATTGGAAAGTTACAACAATAAGGCAATTAGGGGAAAATGAGGTGTCTTTGCATGAATCTGAATACAACATCAAATTGCCTTGGGACAATAGTTCACACGATCACTACTAGACTTGTTCAAACAGATGGGGATATTTTTCTCTCATTTCTTTCTCTGCTTCCCACGTGGCTTCCTCGACTTGTTGACTTCGCCACAACACTTTAACAGAAGCAATCTCTTTGTTTCTCAATTTACGGACTTGCCTATCAAGAATAGAAATCGGAGCCTCTTCGTATGATAACTCTTCATTAACCTCAATGGTCCCAACTGGCACGATGGCGGATGGATCTCCAACCACTTTCTTCAACACAGACACATGGAACACCGGGTGCACTAATGACATTTCAAGGGACAATTCCAGCCTATAAGCCACCCGTCCTATCCTTTGAGCGATCCGATATAGCCCGACGTACCTAGGGCTCAACTTCCCTTTCTTCCCAAACTGCATCACTCCCTTCATGGGAGACACCTTCAAGAACACCCAATCATTTACCTGGAACTCCAATTCTCTTCGACGAACGTCCGCATAGGATTTCTGACGACTTTGAGCAGTTTTCATCCTCTCCTGAATGACTCTAACTTTTTCCATAGCTTGGTTCACAAGATATGGCCCTAAAAACTCCGTCTCACCAGCTTCGAACCATCCAATCGGATATCTACACCTTTTTCCGTACAATGCCTCAAATGGGGCCATCTGAATACTTGCATGAAAGTTGTTATTGTAAGAAAATTCGATAAGCGACAAATGGTCATCCCAACTACCTTTGAAATCTAAAACACAAGCCCGTAACATATCTTCAAGCGTCTGAATATTCCGCACCGCTTGACCATCAGTATGTGGATGGAAAGCCGTGCTGAGATTCACCTAAGACCCAAACCTTGCTGAAATTTCCTCCAAAAATTAGCTGTGAACTGGGCTCCTCGATTTGAGATAATAGAATTTGGAGTGCCATGAAGTCTGACTATTTCCTTGATATACAATTGATCATATCGTTCTGCAGTATCGGTGGACTTGACTGGCAAAAAAGTGAGCTGATTTGGTGAGTCGATCCACTATCACCCAAATTGAGTCGAACTTGCGCTGAGTGCGAGGTAACCCTACCACGAAAACCATGTTGATCATCTCTCATTTCCACATCGGTATTTCCATAAGCTGAGTTAATCCACCGGGCCGCTAATGCTCGTCCTTCACCTGCTGACAATTCAGACATCTAGACACGAAGTCCGCCACACCCCTCTTCATACCGCTCCACCAATAAATTTCCCGGAGATCATGATACATTTTTGTATAACCTGGGTGCACAGAATACCTGGAGCTATGAGCCTCCACCATTACCCTCTCCCGAAGATTATCTACATCTGGAACACATAGCCTACCTTGATATCACAATACCCCATCATCGTTGCCGAGTGAAAATTTCAAAATCTTGTTATTCAGAATTGCCTCCTTCAACTGTGCCAGTGCTGGATCAATAAACTGCTTTTCTTTGACTTCCGCTACAAGTGAAGATTCTGCTCCATTATGCACCATAACCTCCCCTTCGTCTAAGGTCGAAAGACGAACCCCCAAACCCAATTGATAAACCTCCCGGGCCAAGGGCCTCTGGTCCGCTTCCAAATGAGCCAAACTACCATAGACTTCCAACTAAGAGCGTCGGCCACCACATTCGCCTTCCCTGGATGGTACAAAATATTCATATCATAATCTTTGAGCAATTCTAACCACCTCCGCTGCCTTAGATTCACCTCCTTCTGCTTGAATAAATATTGAAGACTCTTGTGGTCTGAGAAAAAGTCCACGTGGACCCCATAAAGATAATGCCGCCAAAATTTTAATGCAAACACTACTTCCGCGAGCTTCAAATCATGCGTCGGATAATATTTCTCGTGATTCTTGAGTTGCCTTGAAGCATACGCTATAACCTTCCCATGTTGCATCAACACACACCTCAAACCAACCCTTGAAGCATCGCAATAAACCACAAATCCCTCTATACCTTCTAGCAAGGTCAATACTGGTGCCGAAGTCAATCTCGACTTCAATTCATGAAAACTCTTCTCACAAGCGTCGGACCACTGGAACTTCACTGCTTTCTGCGTCAATTTAGTCAATGGGGAGGCGAGGGTAGAGAACCCCTCCACAAACCTCCGATAATACCCAGATAGACCCAAAAAACTGTGAATCTCTGTCGGGGTCGTTGTTCTAGGCCAATCTTTCACTGCCGCGATCTTCTGTGGATCAACCTGAATCCCTTCTCTGGAAACAACGTGACCCAAAAAGGTGACTGATTCTAGCCAAAACTCACATTTCGAAAATTTAGCATACAACTGGTGATGATGAAGATTCTGCAGAACTGCCCTAAGATGGTTAACATGGTCCTCCCGACTCCGCGAATAGACAAGGATGTCATCAATAAAAACAATCATGAAGGAGTCTAGAAATGGCTTGAAAACCCGATTCATAAGATCCATGAAAGCTGCTGGAGCATTGGTTAGCCCAAAGGACATTACCAAAAGGTCAAAATGACCATAACGAGTCTTGAAGGCGGTCTTAGGAATATCCTGCTCTCTGATCTTCAACTGATGATACCCAGACCATAAATCAATTTTGGAGAAGAACCTCGCACCTTGCAATTGATCGAACAAATCATCTATTCGAGGCAACAAATACTTGTTTTTGATAGTGACTTTGTTAAGTTGCCGATAATCGATACACATCCGAAGCGACCCATCCTTCTTTCTGACGAAAAGAATCGGAGTTCCCCACGGCGACACGCTCGGCCGAATGAACCCCTTTTCTAATAATCCTTCAACTGCCCCTTTAACTCCCTCAACTCTGCTGGCGCCATTCTGTATGGTGGAATAGATATTGGCTGCGTATCTGGTAGTACATCAATCTTGAAATCGATCTCTCTATTTGGCGGAATACCTGGAAGCTCGTCTGGAAATACTTCAAGAAACTCATTCACAACAGGCACGGACTCGGGAGAAGGCACCTCTGAAGTGGTGTCCGCAACCCGGACCAAATGATAGACACACCCCCTTTTAATCATCTTCGAGGCCTTAAGGCAGGAAATAAACCTACCCTTCGGCACCACATCATTTCCCTTCCACTTAATTACCGGCTCATTAGGAAACTCTAGCCTCATGATTCTGGTTCGGCAGTCGAGTTTAGAGAAGCACGAATAAAGCCAGTCCATTACCATAATAATATCAAAATCTACCATCCCCAGCTCAATAAGATCGGTCGTGGTAACGCGACCACATACCGTGACGACACAATTCCTATAGACTCGCACGACTGTAATAGAATCACCAATCGGAGTCGATACAGAGAACGGCTCATGAAGCTGTTCGAGTTCTATCCCAAAACTTGAAGCAATAAATGGGTTAACATAAGACAATGAGGACCCCGGATCAATAAGAGCATAACAATCAAGTGCTTGAACAGTCATAATACCTGTAACAACATCTGGAGAAGCCTCCGCTTTTTGGCGACCAGTCAAAGCATAGAACCGGCTGGGTACACCCCTACCTCGAGCTCCACCCCTAACTGCACCATGCCCCGCTGGAGCTGGAGGAAGCCCTAAAGATATGGCGACTGAAGAGCCAGATGACTGAGCAAACCCCCCCTGCCCTGACTGGGCGCACGACAATCCCGCTGAATATGACCTCTCAATCCACACCCGTAGCATATCGGGATATCCAGATAACAAGACTCGGTATGGAACCTCCCACACTTGGGTCACGGAGCCCTCCCCTGCTGCTGGAACCTCCCTCCTGGGCGACCTGACTGATGTGGTCTCCTGCTGTCTGATCTTGGTCCCCAGCGACTGCTCTGCTGGAAACGGTGCACTGATGGCGGTGCACTGGCTGAGGGCTGTGCATAGGACTGGGATGGCCCTGATGACCCTCTCCCATGAACTGGTCTCCCTCCTCCAACTGAACTCCCCCAGTGGTCCGCTGACTGGGCCCTGCTGCTACTCTTTCTCTCTGACCTTATCTTCAATTTCCTAGCCTTTGTAGCCTGGGTGAATCCCACAATCTTCCCATAATTCATGTCTGAGTGCAAGGCAGTTGTAGAAAGTTCATTCACAACCAAAGGACTAAGGCCCTGAACGAAACGTCGAACCCTGGCATCCATAGTCGATACCAAGTGAGGAGCATATTTAGACAACCGCACGAACTCCATGTGGTAATCCCACACACTCATATTACCCTGCTTGAGGACCTCAAACTCCGCAGCAGAGGCTGCCACAATCTTGGCAGACAAGAAGTGATCCATGAAAGCATCCACGAACTCGTCCCATCTAACCGGAGGACTTCCCTCCCCACGGGAACCCTCCCATATCTCGAACCAGGAATATACTGCTCCCCTCAGCCTATACGAAGCTAACTCAACCCCCTCTGTATCTGTAGATTTCATCACCCGAAGGGTCTTGTACATCTCATCAAGAAAATCCAGTGGATCGGCCTCTGGATCTGTACCTGAGAACTCTGGAGGGGCCAACCGCAGAAACTGGTTGACTCTGGAGCTGGCGGAATCTCCCTGTCCGCTGGAGGACGCAGGGTTAGCATGAGATCTTTGGGCCTAAGCGGACACAAATTGAGTCAACATATGAATAGCTCCTCTGAGGTCCCCATCAGACGTACCGGGACCGGAAGCTGGAATTGTAGAGGGGTCAGGAATATCAGCGGGAGGGATTGCAGCAGCCTCCGCCACAGCAGAAACAGGAACGCTTTGATTCGGTATAAAAGGGTCAGGTAGATTCAAGGTCGGGGAGTCACTCTCACCCGCACTATCTGGTACAAAATTCACAGCCACACCGGGGTGGCATTGGCCTCAAGGCCGAGTCGATCTCTCTTCTTTGGTGCCATTACTGAAAATTTTGGAACAAAGCACGAATTAGGAAAGGATATTTTCACTTTCCGGTTCACCGCACGATATAGAATAACAATGAAAGGGTAATTTCCTAAATGTCCATGTAGCCCCCTAATTATAGATGTGGTCGACAACACACCGATAAGAAGGGCTCTACTAGACACGGCTCCGAGACATCCTAGGAATCTTTTAAAAACCTTAGGCTCTGATACCAAGTTTGTCACGCTCCAAAATCGAGGGACGTGACCAGCGCCTAACCGGGTGAACCCAGTCAAGCGGACCTGGATTGCCTTTCCAGCCCAACGTATTACCCCACGTTCATAACATGCATTATTTCGTGTGAGTTAGCCGATTTTAATTTCAAAGTACATTTTACAATATATCTCTATTTGTTTCCTCTTTTAACATTTCAACGATTGATATTCAAACATACATAATACATACATAACTTTCCGACATAATCCACGGTTTCGAGTACGTACTGTTACTACCCAAAAATACATATATATACACCCATATCATGTCTATGGAGCCTCTACGAATATTAGGGATTTTACATATCTTGCCGGTAACAAGGCCCCGACTATACCTTTAAACCATAAACAAAAGAGGGTGGTATGATCCCCACACGACCCCGAGGAGAAGAGGGGCTCACCACAACTGCTGCAGAGATGAAGAGGAGGTACCACTAACGGCGGGCTGAGCTACCTGCTATGGAACCACCTACATCCATATAAAAGATGTAGCGCCCCCGACAAAAGGGACGTTAGTACTGTGGAATAGTACTAGTATGTATGAACAAACTTTATCCCAAGTACAATCAACCAATATACAGATAAGAAAAAGGACAGTAATAGGACCAACAATCAAAACACACGGAAAGAGACAATCAAAGTCAACAATTTTACAATCTCTCCTTTTTCCCTTTCCAACACCACAATATTCACGAGTTTCATCAATTTCATATCAATAGTGATAACGATCACTTTTCCACCCTTATTACCTCGGCCACCCTTATCACCACAACCCACACCTTATTACTTCGTGTTGCGGCACGCAACCCGACCCTGCTTGACAATTTATATTTCATATCAACACCACCAATAATTTCATCACAAGAGCAACAACAACAAACAATTTCATTATAAGAACTTTCCTTTCAAGGATTCCAAATTCACGTTTACAATTCAATCACTTGGGCCTTCCTTTCAAGGATCACAAATTCACATTTAACAATTCATTTACTTAGACTCAAGGCACCCCAAACTTTCATCAAGCAGCAATTTGTGCACAAGGTGTTTCAATAACCGTTCAACTTATTTATAATGCTTCAGATCAATAACTTTAAACAACTACCATCTTTGCACATAATAAGGTAGGCACACCAAGTCACAATTCAAAATCTCATCTAACACAGTGGGGTGGCAATCAACTAGATAGTCAATTCACATATTTCATATAAGTACACATACCGTACGCTTGCCACAACAAGAGGGATTTTACAAGGGTTAAAGTTAGCCATACATACCTGGAGTCGTAATCCCTTTTTAACTATTACTCACAAATCACCGAACCGACTAGTACCGTCAATCTAGTTCACAATTAAACATATTCAACTCAGAATTGGAAATCATGCATACAATTCGGACTCTCTTAAGCATTTTGCCAAACACTATGTGACCCCATTAGATTACCAACCGCATCTTTGTGAAATTTACCCCAACCCACTCCCTCTTACTAGATTAACACCATTATTAAACATGCATGCAAGGTCTTAGTTAATATTTTCAAGAATCAATCCATGCCAACTCTCCCTTTGTTTAAAATCAGAAAATTAATGGAAAAGGTGTTGGGAACCCTTACCTGCTACATTGAGGAAGAAGGAGATTACTCAAAATATCAGGCTTGAGGGACTTTGAAAATCAAATTGATGGAATAACCATTTTCTCTCTCAAGAACTCTCCTTTCCTTCTCTCTATTTTGTTCAGAAAACTTATTAAAATTAAGGGGTGGGGTGTTTTAATGAACTGGGGGTCGGGTTTTAAAATTAGAAAAATTAGGAGCTGGACACAGGAATGCGGTCAGGAATGCGATCGCATTCCTGACATGCGGTCCACAGACCGTCGCATAATGGCCCTCAAGATGGGCCAACTTTAAAAACACATTGTGCAGGTATGCGACCTCTATGCGGTCTGCATACACGTTATGCGATCGCATAGTGCGTCGCATAACTTCCCTCACCAAAACCAATGGGAAAGAATGCGACAACTATGTGGTCTGTAGAACCGAAATGCGATCGCATAGTTTTCCTCAAATTGGGAAGTGATTCTGCCCATGTATGCGACCATTATGCGGTCCGCATACACGTTATGCGATCGCATAACACCAAATTTCTGGAAAATTTATCCTTTCAAATTCCGGGGTACTTTTACACAAATAAGGTCCGTTTTAAGAATTTCTACAACTATAACAACTCGGGGACTTATTCGGGCATTATTTTAAACAAGAAATTTACGGGTTCTTATACTTAAGGCAAAACTCAAACACCAAAGGGATTCCCTCATCTTTGAAAAGACATACTCTATGTATCATATGAGGAGGAAACCCTGGGAGGAAGCCAAAAGCGGGCGTCATTGATATTAATTTTGAATCGCCAAAGCCCGAGCGCTGGAGTTAGATGATCGAGAATGTCTCCCAGCTAAGCCTGATGCAATTGACTCTTTGAGTACTGGTACTGAATATCCAGGAGCCGAGGAGGAACTTGAAGAGAATGATGATGGAGGTTAAGATCCTACGCCTGCGGCATATCCATCTACTTCTACCGGGATGTTGATGCTTCTCTTGCTCCGAGTTCCGGTGGTGATGAAGTTTAGTTTTTTCCCTTTTTCTTCTATTGTTTTCCCTTTGTATCTTCGAAATTTTGACCTTTGGCACGTTTGAGAAATAAAAAGTACTTTTTGTTTAAGCATTGCACACAGTTCATTCTTTTTTGTGTCGAATTAGGTAAGGCTTCAAGTGTGTTTTCTTCCGATAGCTTTTAGGTTCTGAGCATGAAATCTTCCGGAACCAACACTTTCCTATGATGGTTTCATAAGAGAGGTCCCTCTTATGTTTACGATGCTCTTGAAGAGGACGTCTCCTGTTCATTCCAGCACTAGCATTTGAATTTTTTAGTTAACTGTCAAATGATAAAATGAATTCACCATTTGGACGAGAAACAAGGTAAAAATAAAAGGACTTCACTTTATTCCTTCTATCTTCACAGTACATAGGCATTCATTTGATGAAAAAAAAGAGATTGTCAATACATGTGGCCAACTTGTATAACTTTTTCTTTAGGGCTGGACGTGCAGTCCTCGGTCCCGATGAGACATATTATTTTTCCCAAGTCTCGTAGTCTCAGTTTTCGTAGAAATCACGTTACTGTATTCTAATACTATTTCCCCAGTGTTCGCATGTGAAGTATGTGAATTAGAACACTGGAATTCTTGCTCCGCTAGGTAAAACACTTGTGAATGGTTGAGTAGCCTTTGATTCAATGGCAAGCTGTATTTCGCAATAGGAATTTGCCATCGATCCAAAGACTATTTAACCATCCCGAAATGATCTGTTATTTCAATGCCTTGCCATGTTAAGGTCTTAAATTTGCTGATGATGTTTTCTTCGTAGTATGATTTCCGTTGCTGCCTCGTTAAAATCCTTGCTAGAAAAACCTGATTGGGGGAAAACATGGTCAAAGGGAAAAGAAGTGCAACACATACTTTTAGTACAAGTAGAATCCATTAGCAATAATACCTTTTGAGATGAGTCACATTGTAGTTGCTTGGCAGTTTGACTCCATATTGATTCTCCAACTCGTACGATCTGTTTCCGGTGATAGCTGAAACCCGGTAGGGACCTTACCACGTCGGACCCAACTTTCCAGCTTTGGGTTCCAGAGTGTTCTGAGTCACTTTTCTCAAAACCATGTCTCCTACTTTAAAGTAACGGAGATTGGACCTCCCGTTATAGTATCTTTCCATCCTTTGTTCCATTCTCAAGTGTACCAAGTCCATGCGTTCATCGAGTAGCTTCAAATTTACCAACAATGCCTCATTGTTTTCTTCTTCGTCTACTCAAGAGAACCGTAAGGTTGGTTCTCCTACTTCTACCAGTATTAGATCTTCAAAGCCGTATACGAGAAAGAAAGGCGTCTCTCCCGAGCTTGATTTTTCCATCGTCCGGTACACCCATAGTACACCTGGAAACTCTTCCGTCCATTTTCCTTTGGCTGCTTACAATCTCTTTTTGAGGTTCTGAATAATCACCCTATTAGTTGATTTCGCATGTCCATTAGCGCTCGGATGATACGGTGAGGAAGTAATCCTTTTGATTTTCATGTCTTTAAGAAATTTTGTGACTTTGGAGCCTATGAACTAAGATCTGTTATCATAGGCTATCCCCCTCGGTATTTCGAATTGGCAAATTACGTTTTCCCATATAAAGTCGACCGTTTCGCGCTCACCGATATTTTGGTAAGGATATGCTTCAACCCATTTAGTGAAGTAATAAGTAAGAAGTAAAAGGAATCTTAACTTTCCAGGACTCGGTGGCAATGGACCAACTATATCCATACCCCATTTCATGAATGGCCATGGGGACAAAATCGAATGCAAAAGCTCTGCCAACTGTTGCACCAATTGCGCGTGGCGCTGGCATTTGTCGCTTTTCTAGATGAACGCCTTTGCGTCTTGCTCAATTCGAGGCCAGTAGTATCCTACCCTAATCAATTTTAGCACCAATGAATCTGTACCAGACTGGTTCCTGCATATTCCTTCATAGACCTCTCTCATGATGTCGTCTACCTCCTAGGGTCCTAAACATCGGGCCAACGGGTCTTGGAACGATCTTTTATATAACTGTCTAGCCAAGAGGTTGTAGATATCCACTTTGCTGCGTATGCCTGGGATGCCTTCAGGTGTTCGGGCAACTTGCCGTGCTAAAGGTAATCGATAAACTCATTCCACTACTCCCATACTAGGTTGGTTGTGTTTACTTCACAATAGCCTTATTGAATACATAAGTTTAACGACGATACCGGAGTCACCAATGCATTTGCTTCTCCCTTCTCTTATCTCGGGATGTGTGTGATCGACCCCTCTCTAAATCGTGTAAGCAAAGTTTGAACTTTAATCACATACTGTTTCATGCGTTCCTCCTTTGTGTCGAATATTCCATATACTTGGTTTACTACCAGTTGGGAATCACACTTGATTTCAATGACCTTGTAGCCAAGTCCCCCCGCCAGTTCAAGTCCCGCGATCAAAGCCTCATACCCATCTTCATTGTTAGTCAACATAACATTTTTTTATGGCATGCCTCAGGGTTACCTTCGAAGGCAAGATTAGGAACACCCTGAGCCCAAACCCTTTCACATTGGAAGCTCCGTTTGTGAACAAGGTCCAAATTCCTGATGTCATTTTTTACACCATCACTGCTTCATTTGCAGCCAACGACAGTAACCCGGGGGTGAAATCGGCCACAAAGTCGGCCAAAACTTATTATTTGATCGCAGTCCTAGGCTTATATTAAACATCAAATTCACTAATTTCAACTACCCATTTGGCTAACCGGCCTGATAACTCAGGTTTTTGAAGGACATTCCACTGGGGAAAGGTTGTCACAACGGCTATCGATTGACACTAAAAATAAGGCCTAAGATTTTGAGATGCGACTATGAGAGCTAACGCAAGTTTTTTGATGTGCGGATAATGAGTTTCCGGTCACGACAAAAATTTTCTAACATAATAGACAGGAAACTACATACCTTCATTCTCCCGGACTAGCAAGGTACTTAGTGCTACCTCGAAAATGGCTAAGTATATTAGCAGTTGTTCACATTCCCCCGACTTTCAAAGTAGCAGGGGGCTTGATAGATAACGTTTCAGGTCTTTTAAGACATGTTGACATTACTGAGTCCATTCGAAATTGTTCTTATTCTTCAGAAGTGAGAAGAAGTGATGACATTTTCTCGAGGATCGAGAGATGAACCTGCATAGAGCGGCCAATCTTCTAGTTAGCCTTTGGACTTCTTTCACGCTTGTCAACTTATCTGGGATGTCCTTGATGGCTTTGATCTTATCATGATTTAACTCGATCCCTATTTGTGAAACCAAGAAACCTAAGAACTTAGTGGAGCTAACCTAACCCCGAACGCGTATTTTTCGGGGTTGAGTTTCATGTTGTGCTTCCTCAGGATATCGAAGGTTTCCAGGAGGTGTTTTAAATGATCATCTATATTCCAAGAACTGACCAACAAGTCATCTATGTATACTTCTATTGTTTTACCTATTTCTTTCTCGAACATCTTGTTCACTAGTCTTTGATAACTGGCTCCGACGTTTTAAGCCCGAAGGGCATCACATTATAATAATATGTGCCAAAGTTCGCTATGAATGTAGTCTTTTCATGATCCTCTGAGTTCATCTTAATTTGATTGTACCCGGAATAAGCATCGAGGAAACTCATTAACTCGTGTCCGGTCGTTGCATCAATCATTTGATCGATATTTGGCAGTGGGAATGAGTCTTTGGGGAACGCCTTATTCAAGTCTTTGTAATCTACGCATATTCAAAAATTTTTATTCTTTTTTGGAAATAAAACTACATTAGCTAGCCAGTCGGGATACTTTACCTCTCGGATTAAACCGATGTCAAGTAACCGAGTTACCTCTTCCTTAACAAACATGTTCCTGACCTCGGCTATCGGGCACTTCTTTTGCCATACCGATGAGACGCTTGCGTCCGGGATTAGCTTGTGCACGACCACCTCTAGTGGGATACTAGTCATATCCGCATGCGACCATGCGAAACAATCAACATTAGTTTAAGAAAATTAATAAATCCTGACCTGAGGTCGGGATTGAGTCCTATTCCCAAGTGAAATTTTCTCTCGAGGAATTCCTCGAACAAAGCCACTTGTTCGAGTTCTTATTCCGTGTACTTGGTCGTATTTGTCTCTTCCGGTACCTGAAACTATCTCGATACCTGGTGAGATTCTGACGACTCCTCGCCGTTATCATCTTTGCTTAGCTCGGAAGTAGTCGTTAGTTCCTGTAATATCTATATGTTGAGTTCCTTCCCTTTTCCTTTAGAAACCGATACCGAGTTCAATTCTCTCGCTGCCGATTAGTCTCCCTATATATGCTTGATTCCCTTTATGGTCGGAAATTTCAGCAGTTAGTGATATATTGATGGTACGACCTTCATCTCATGTAACCATGTTTTGACGAGGATTATGTTTTAGCCCATGTTTCCATACACCACCTCAAACAAGGTGGTCTTCATGACCCCTTCGGCGTTCTTTTATAGTAGGATTTCCCCTCGGGTTGTCATACTCACCAAATTGAACCCGGCGAGGAGTTTCGTTATCGGAATGATACTTCCGGTTAATTTGGCTTGTTCCAGCACTCTCCATTTAATGATGTTGGATGAACTTCCTTGGTCAACCAAAACACATTTAATCTTCAAATCCAGAACATTAAGAGGAATTACCAGGGTGTCATTTGTGGCACAAGAAGTCCATCGTCGTCTTCCTCTTTGAAGGTGATGTCGTCTTCGGTGACTTCCTAGAGTCTCTTGTTGTGCGTTACTGATACTTTTGTTTTCTTGGCCGCCGAGAAAGTTACATCATTGATTTCATTCCCCCCAAAAATCATGTTGATAGTTAGAGGGTCGTCCTTATCGTCGAGGGTTCTGTGTTATCTCGGCTGCGACAATAATTGTTCTTGGCCCGGTCACTCAAGAACTCTATGATATGGCCATTCTTCAACATCGTTTCCACCTCCTCGCGTAGATGTCTTCAGGACCCAGTTTTGTGACCATAAGTTCCATAATATTCACATCATAACTTGGGATCCATTTGGCTGGGATCAGATCTGATTGGCTTTGGGAATCGTGCTTCCTTGATGTTTCTCATTGCTGATACCAGCTCCACTATGCTAATGTTGAAATTATAATCTAAAAACCTGGGGTATGAGGACTCTCAGGTCCTAGGTACCTCTTTTTCTTGTAGCGACCTGTTGTTCCGACTACGGTCAGTTCTTCTATAGTGAACGAACCTATCCAAGGACTGAAACCTTTTGATGCTTCGTCCTTCGGCTCTCTCATAAGGCAAGAATCGGCCTTTGGAAGATCGTTGGTCTGCATCAAAGTCTTCCTTGAACTTATCCCCATTTTTGTCTCGGTCCCATCCCATGGTTAATGTCGGGAAGCCAACCTGATCATCTTCTATCCTTATCTTCGATTCATAGTGGTTATGGACATCCACCCATGTGGTCACATGGAACTTGAGCAAGCTTTCCTTCAATTTTTGAGAGGTGTCGGAGGTCTTTGGGTTCCAAACCATAGTACATGCCTCCACCGCCCACTCATCTGGTACAATCAGTAGCGACATTGTTTGTTTCTGGAATCTGATCACGAACTTCCGTTGCAATTCAGACTCTCCTTGTGCGATTCTTAATATGTTCTCCTTTGGGGCTTGAACCTTCCTAGCCTCGGCATGGCCCTCAATGAAATAATATAAGGGAATTTCAAAAGAATCTATCGTGTGCTCAGGTAGGAGTGAATACCATGTCAGTGTCCCTTTCGTGAGGGTTTCACCGAACATCTTTAGTAGAATTGGATCAATATCATGTTGGGCCAAGTCGTTTACTTTCATTGCCATTGTATAGGTCATGATGTGCTCTTGAGGATCTGAATTATCATCGTAGTTTGGTACATCCGGCATCTTGAATGTTTCAGAATCAATTCTGGTGCTACGCTCGGCTTAAACGGCAACTGGGTGTACTTCTTTGAGTCCGGGCCTTTCAACAGTTGTGGTGCACCCAGAATCTGGTCCATTCGAGCATGGAACTCTATTACTTTCTAATCCATCTTCTCGTTCATCTCCCTCATGAATCTCATGAGTTCGGTTTTGAAGGGATTATTGGTGTTGTCATTACCGGATCCACGACCAACACCCCCGGTTCCGTCAAAGCCTATCTCACCCCTTGGGGTGTTGTTATCAATTCTTTGAGCTGTTTGATTTAAAGGAGCGCTAGGAGGAACTGTGCCTTTTCCATTAGCATTGTTGGAAGCGCCTAATAATGCATGCTTTAACTCCGTCATGACTTGGTCCTTCCTTGAGAGATGACCTGTGATGGCCTTTTGCTGCTCTATCAAGATCCTTAATGTTTCCACAACATGTTTGTCCTCAGCATCATCAGGAGTCGTCTCCTACACATGTCAGGGATATTGTCCGCATGGATCATAGTTGTTACGCCCCCTCGTCGTAGGTGTCACTAATTGAATCCTCATGTTGAGGCAGATTTTCGTGTGCCTCCACATTGTGCGAGATGTTGGCATCGTTAGCTGCCATTTTTTGATTTTTCGCTATGAAACAGAGAATTAAACGAGTTAGAAAGTGTAATGACCCAAAAGGTCATCCTAAGTAATTCTAGCTAAATCTGTGTTCCGAGGCCCCGAAAGCCTCCGTTAATCTCACCTCGATATGCGTGCGCAGCCCAGACGTGTAGCCGGGAAGCTTCTATGTGAAAATTTGATAAAAATAGAATTTTATGATAACTAAATGAATAAAGTTGACTTTGGTCAAACTTTTTGGTAAACGGACCCGGACACGTGATTTGATGGTTTCGAAGGGTCCGTAGGAAAATATCGGACTTGGGCGTATTCCCGGAATCGAATTCCGAGGTCCCAAGCCCGAGAAATGAATTTTTAAAGAAATTGTTTTCTGAAAATAATAAAGGATTTTGAAAATGAATAATTTTGTGTAAACCGTATTACCGGGCCTGTATTATGGTTCCGGAGCCCGGAACAGGTTTATTATATGTCATGTGACTTATTTGTGAAGTTTGGTATAAAACGGACTTGGAATGACGTGTTTCAGATCAAAATTGGAAAAATTAAGCTTTATGAAGTTTTAAGAAATTTCTATGAGTTTTGAGGTTTAATTCCTTGTTTTTGATGATAATTTAGTGATTTAAATGCTTGAACAAGTCCGTATGATGGGTTGGGAGTCAAGTGTGTTTTTAGTTTTGAGACCCGAGGGCTCAGGTGAGTTTCAGGTAGCTAACGGGGTGTGAAAGCCATGAAAAATCTGGTTTTTTTCTTCAACTTGCTGGTGTCCAGGTATTTACTCTATGTGAACGCACCCAAGGGGATGCGAACGCATAGAGTAAAAGTGGGGTCTGGGGGAGCTGGGTAATTTGTGCTATGCGAACGCACCCAGTGTGGTGCAAACGCGGAGGGTAGGGGTGACTTAGGCTATGCGAACGCACCCTCCAAGGTGCGAGCACGGAGGCTCAGGGTTAGGACCCTATGCGAACGCATCACGTAGAGCGCGAACGCACAGGGTTAGTGTCCAGGGGAGGGCTTGAGGTCATTTACCCTATGCGAACGCGACCCCTCAACCGCGAACGCATAGGCTATAGCTTCTAAACCTCCGCGAACGCGGAGAGTAATTTTGCCCAGTCGATTTTTAAGTCCCAAAACAGAATCATTTCGGGATTTCTCCCATTTTTCACAACTCTTCTTCTTCCCCAACCCACGTAAGCGACTTTTGAAGAACTTTTCCTCCATAGCTCCATAGGTAAGTGTTCTTAACATCATTTCTTCTTATTTTCATCAATCAAACATTAGAATCTAGGCCTAAAATCCTAAAATCAAGGTAGAAATTAGGGGTGTTGGGTAGAGTTAGGTTTTTGGGAATTTTGGGTAATTCAACCCCAATTAGGGGTCGGATTTCAAAACAAATTATATATTCTAACTCGTGGGGGTATGGGTGATCGGGTTTTGGTCCGAGCCTCATGTTTGGACCAAGCGGGCCTGGGGTCGAATTTTGGTATTTTTGGAAGAATGCTAGGAATTGCATATCTAGGCTATGGGATTGTGTTATTGAGTCTTTATTAATATTATTGAATTAATTATGCCTAGATATCGTTGTTTCGGAGTCGGAGTATAAAGGAAAGGCGGTCTTAGAGGGTTTATTGCTATACTTTGGACCCGAGGTAAGTGTCTTGCCTAACTTTGGTGAGGGAATAGGTATTATTTGCTAAGTGCTAAGTGATTATCATGTTCATTGCATAGGTGAGGTGACGAGTACCTATGCAATGTGTGTCAAGCATGCCCGTGAGTCTATTTTGATAGAAATTGTAGTATTTCTTCCATGTTTATCATATTATGAGATTGTATCTACTTGGTAATTTATTCTTGTTGAAAGTATTGGTTGTTGAGCTTGAGAAGTGTTGATACGATTGATAATCAAAGTGTAGAGTATACAATTGAGGTGATTGGATATAGCTGAGACCCTTGCCGGACATTTATTGATTGATGTTTTCCCCTTGCCGAGTGATTTGAACTGTATATTTCAACTATGTTGTACTCCTTGCCATTATATCTGTTATTGTTTGGTGAGGAAGAGTGTAAAGCACGGAGGGTGATGTCGTGCCATGATATTTGATTACATTGCATAGTGAGTAAGAGTGTAAAGCACGAAGGGTGATGCCGTGCCATGATTCACATTGATTATAAGCACGAAGGATAATGTCGTACCATGCTTTACATTGATTACAAGCACGAAGGTTAATGCCGTGCCATGATTTATATTGCCTTACATTGTACATCGCACTGTGAGGAAGAGAGTAAAAGCACGAAGGGTGATGCCGTTCCATGATATTTGATTACATTGCATTGTGAGGAAGAGAGCAAAAGCACGAAGGGTGATGCCGTGCCATTATTTACATTTCTGATATTTATACTTGTTCCGCTAGCTATCGTGTTAACTTGCCCCCTTGTCTACTTCTATATATTAATTTAACTACTTCATTTCACTTGTTCCCATTAACTTCTCCCATATCCATGTTTATCTGTCTATTCCTGCGTTCGTCTGTGATATATCTTGTAGAACTGTACAGGTAGATTACCGTTGTCTAGTCTAGCCTCGTCACTACTTCGGCCGAGGTTAGGCTCGGCACTTACTCAGTACATGGGGTCGGTTGTACTGATGCTACACCTGCACTTCTTTATATTGTGCAGATCCCGCAGCCGGACCTAGTGGACATCTATAGAGGGAGTATCCTTCAGTCCATCTCGGAGATTGCAAGGTAGACCCGCAGACGTTCGTGGGCCTTGACGTCTCCTCTATCCCTTTTTCTTCCTTCTTGTCTTTTTCATTTATTTTCAAAGATAGTTGAATACAGTTATTGTTCAGCCCTTGGTTGTAGTAATCTTTTAGTATGTTCATGAGTTAGTGACTCCAGATTCGGGGACTGTTACAACGTATTGTATTTGTTTAAACCATTTAGTTCTGTTTTTATCTATTTCCGCTGCTAAATCGTAAACTATTTTTGGTTAATTCTGTTAATTGGGTGTTATCATGTTAGTTTAACTGCTCACGTTGGCTTGTCTAGCGGGTTCAACGTTAGACGCAGTCACGGCCTGAAGGTGGGAATTCGGGTCGTGATAAGTTGGTATTAGAGCACTAGGTTGCTTAGGTCTAATAACTCACGGACAACCTTGGTAGAGTCTGAGGGATCTGTACGGAGACGTCTGTACTTATCCCCCAAAGGCTGCAAAGTTAGGATAACTCCACGTTTCTTCATTCTCTTTCGTGCGATATACATTCTGAGTACTGATTGAGTTCCATTCTACTCTCTCGCAGATGGCGAGGGCGCGTGATTCCCTTGGTTCCGCTCAGCAGCCCGACACTCCTGCTACAGCTCCTACGAGGAGTCGAGGTCGAGGACGGGGCCGTGCTAGAGGCCGAGGCCGGGGCTGGGCTCAACCTAGAGCAGCAGCCCCAGTGGAGGACCCTTAGGTCGAGTCTGACGAGGAGGTCCCAGTTCCGGGAGTCCCAGTTGGACCAGCGCAGGTCCTAGAGGGGTTCATAGCTACCCCAGTGCTTCAGGACGCTCTTGTCCATCTGGTAGGACTTATGGAGAGTGTGGCTCAAGTCGGTCTTCTTCCTACTGCACCAACTGTTCTCAGGCTGGGGGAGGGACCCAGACTCCTATTATTCATACCCCAGAGCAGGTTGCCACTCAGTTTCAGACTCCAGCGCCTCAGACAGCTGAAGTAGCTCAGCCGGGTATTGTGGCACCGGCAGCCGAGGGTGCAGCTATGTCAGCAGATGCTCTATGGAGACTGGACATATTCACCAAGCTATTTACTACTACTTTTACTGGTGCACCGTCAGAGGATCCACAGGACTATTTGGATAGCTCCCACGAGGTTCTTCGGAACATGGGTATAGTGGAGTCCAATGGAGTTGACTTCGCCACTTTTTGACTATCGGGCGCAGCCAAGACTTTGTGGAGGGACTACTGCTTAGCCAGACCAGTTGGGTCTGCACCTTTGACTTGGGCTCAGTTCACAGAGGTAATTTTGGGGAAGTTACTTCCCATTACTCAGCGAGAGGATCTTAGGAGGCAGTTTGAGCGCCTCCAGCAGGGATCTATGTCTGTCACTCAGTACGAGACCAGGTTCATCGCTCTAGCCAGGCATGCATTGATGATACTCCCCACTGATCGGGAGAGAGTTCGGAGGTTCATTGAGGGATTAGCCCAACCTATACGACTCTAGATTGCCAAGGATTCGAGTACTGATATTTCATTCCAGGATGCGGACGATGTAGCCAGGAGGATTGAGATGATTTTGTCACATGGAGGTGGTCAGGGGGCTGAAAAGAGACCCCGTCATTTTGGTAGATTCAGTGGAGCCTCATCTGGAGGCAGAGATTCTTTCAGCAGGGGTCATCCACCCTGACCTTTTCAGTCAGCACTTCAGGTATCTCCCCGTGCACCGCCAGCTCATGCTAGTGCACCACCAGCATCTATCAGTGCACAACCGCTTCAGAGTTACCAGGGTAGTTATCAGGGTCGTCAGGGCCAGTTTCCGAGTAATCATCCACAGCAGCAGAGATCTTGTTATAGTTGTGGTAGCCCGGGGCACATTGCCAGATATTGCCCCCGAGCTTCGAATGGACCCCAATATCAGGGTTCCCGTGCCTTGGTTCTCGCAGCAGGTGCACCCTTGCCTCCTCAGCCAGCTAGAGGTGGTGGCCGTAGTGCCAGAGGTAATGGTCATGTTCATAGAGGTGGAGCACATGCCACGAGGGGTAGAGGCCAGGTTGCAGCAGGTAGACCCAGGGATGTTCATATTGGAGGGTCTCAGCCCCGGTGTTATGCTTTTCCTGCTCATCCTGATGCTGAGGCTTCTGATGTAGTTATTACGGGTACGGTTTCAGTTTGCAGCCGAGAGGCTTCAGTGTTATTTGATTCGGGTTCTACATTCTCCTATGTGTCTTCATATTTTGCCCCTTATCTGAGTATGCCCCGTGATTCATTGAGTACTGTTGTGCATGTGTCTACACCGGTGGGTGATTCTATAGTGGTAGATCGAGTCTACCGTGCTTGCGCAATAGTTATTGGTGGTCTGGAGACTCAGGTTGATCTTTTGCTTCTTGATATGGTTGACTTTGATGTTATATTGGGGATGGACTGGTTATCTCCCTATCATGCTATTCTGGATTGTCATTCCAAGACAGTGACCTTAGCCTTGCCAGGAGTACCTCATTTAGAGTGGAGAGGGACTCCTAGTCATTCTTCTGGTAGGGTTATTTCTTATATGAAGGCTCGACGCATGGTCGAGAAGGGTTGTTTGGCCTATTTGGCCTATGTTCATAATTCGAGTGTTGAGGTTCCTTCTATAGAGTCCGTGCCCGTGGTTCGTAAGTTTCCATAGGTATTCCATCCTGACCTGCCGGGTATGCCACCCGACATGAATATTGATTTTTGTATTGAGATAGCTGAGGGCACTCAGCCCATTTCTATTCCCCCGTATCGTATGGCTCCGCCAGAGTTGAAAGAATTAAAGGAACAATTGCAGGATTTGTTGGATAAAGGCTTCATTAGGCCTAGTGTTTCTCCTTGGGGTGCTCCAGTATTGTTCGTGAAGAAGAAAGACGGCTCAATGAGGATGTGTATTGACTACCGGCAGTTGAATAAGGTTACTATCAAGAACAAGTATCCTTTGCCGAGGATTGATGACTTATTTGATCAGCCTCAGGGTGCTACGGTATTCTCTAAGATAGACTTGAGATCTGGTTACCATCAGTTGACGATAAGGGCGTCTGATGTGCCTAAGACAACTTTTCGCACTTGTTATGGGCATTAGGAGTTCTTGGTCATGTCTTTTGGGTTGACTAATGCCCCCGCTGCTTTTATGGAGTTGATGAACCGGGTATTCAGGCCTTATTTGGACTCGTTCGTTATTGTTTTCATTGATGATATTTTGATATACTCTCGCAGCCGAGAGGAGCATGAGCAGCACCTTAGAGTCGTCCTCCAGACTCTGAGGGATAGGCAGTTGTATGGCAAGTTTTCTAAGTGTGAATTCTGGTTAAGTTCTGTGGCATTCTTGGGCCACGTTGTATCGGCAGAGGGCATCCAGGTGGATCCGAAGAAAGTTTCAACAGTTAGAGATTGTCCTAGGCCCACTTAAGCCACAGAGATTCGGAGCTTCTTAGGCCTAGCAGGCTATTATCGCCGGTTCATGGAGGGGTTTTCATCTATAGCAGCCCCTATGACCAAGTTGACGCAGAAGAGTGCTCAGTTCAGATGGTCTGAGGAGTGTGAGGCGAGCTTTCAGAAGCTCAAGACAGCATTGACCACAGCACCAGTGTTGGTACTACCCACAGGTTCAGGTTCTTATACCGTGTATTGTGATGCTTCGCGGGTAGGACTTGGTGCGGTATTGATGCAGGAGGGCAAGGTTATAGCCTACGCATCTCGCCAGTTGAAGATTCATGAGAAGAACTATCCAGTCCATGATCTGGAACTTGCAGCTATTGTTCATGCCTTGAAGATTTGGAGGCACTATTTGTATGGGGTACCGTGTGAGGTATTCACTGATCATAAGAGTTTGCAATACTTATTTAAGCAAAAGAAGTTGAATATGAGGCAGAGGAGGTGGTAAGAGTTGCTGAAGGATTATGATATTACTATTCTCTATCATCCGGGAAAGGCCAATGTGGTGGCCGATGCTTTGAGCCGGAAGTCAGTCAGTATGGGTAGCTTGGCCTATTTATCAGTTGGAGAGCGACCTTTGGCTTTGGATGTTCAGGCTTTAGCCAATTGATTTGTGAGGTTAGAGGTTTCTGAGGCGGGCAGCGTTTTGGCCCATACCGTCGCTCGTTCTTCATTGCATGATCGTATTCGCGCCAGGCAGTATGATGATTGTCATTTGTGTGCTCTTAGAGATGCGGTTCGGCACGGACGTGCCAAGCAGGTCACAGTTGATGCTGAGGGAGTTTTGAGATTGCAGGGTCGTATATGTGTTCCTAGTGTGGACGGAATTCGTGAGTTGATATTGCATGAGGCCCATAGTTCCCGGTATTTCATTCATCCGGGCACCGCGAAGATGTACCGGGACTTGAGGCAGCATTATTGGTGGCGTAGAATGAAGAAGGATATTGTGGCTTATGTAGCTCGGTGCCTGAATTGTCAGCAGGTTAAGTATGAGAACCAGAGACCCGGTGGTTTGATGCAGCAGATTCAGCTTACCGAGTGGAAGTGGCAGCGTATCACGATGGATTTTGTAGTTGGACTCCCACGGACCCAGAGGATGGTTGATGCAGTATGGGTTGTTGTGGATAGGCTGACCAAGTCAACACATTTCATTCCTGTGGCGGTTTCATCTTAGGCAGAGAAGTTAGCTCAGATCTATATGCGAGAGATTGTCAGGTCCTTATCCATTATATCAGACAGAGGTACTCAGTTTACCTCCCATTTCTGGAGAGTATTTCAGTGAGAGTTGGGTACACAGGTTGAGTTGAGGACAACATTTCATCCTCAGACGGACGGACAGTCCGAGCGTACTATTCAGATTTTGTAGGATATGTTGCGAGCTTGTGTTATTGATTTTGGTGGATCATGGGATCAGTTCTTGCCTTTAGCAGAGTTCACCTACAACAACAGTTATCAGTCGAGCATTCAGATGGCTCCTTATGAGGCGTTGTATGGTAGGCGGTGTCGGTGTCCAGTTGGATGGTTCGAGCCCGGAGAGGCTAGGTTATTGGGTTCTGAGTTAGTCCAGGATGCCTTGGATAAGGTGAAGATTATTCAGGATAGGCTCCGTACAGCTCAGTCCAGGCAAAAGAGTTATGCAGATCGTAGAGTGCGAGATTTGGCTTTCATGGTAGGAGACCATGTGTTACTTCGAGTGTCGCCTATGAAGGGCGTGATGAGATTCGGAAAGAAGGGCAAGTTGAGCCCTAGGTATATTGGTCCATTTGAGATTTTGGATAAGTTAGTAGAGGTGGCCTACAGACTTGCCTTGCCACCGCATTTATCAGCAGTGCATCCAGTGTTTCACGTATCTATGCTCCGGAGGTATATTGAAGATCCATCTCATGTTCTTGACTTCAGCGGTGTTCAGTTGGACAAGGATCTGACTTATGAGGAGGAGCCAATAGCTATATTAGATAGGCAGGTTCTCCAGTTGAGGTCGAAGAGTTATCCTTCGATCCGTGTTCAGTGGAGGGGTCAGCCTGCCGAGGCAGCTACCTGGGAGTCCGAGTCCGATATGAGGAGTCGTAATCCCCATCTTTTCTCAGACTCAGGTACTTTTCTATGTCCGTTCGAGGACGAAAATTTGTTTTAGAGGTGGAGATTGTGATGACCCAAAAGGTCATCCTAAGTAATTCTAGCTAAATCTATGTTCCGAGGCCCTGAAAGCCTCCGTTAATCTCACCTCGATATGCATGCGCAGCCAGGACGCGTAGCCAGGAAGCTTCTATGTGAAAATTTGATAAAAATAGAATTTTATGATAACTAAAAGAATAAAGTTGACTTTGGTCAATATTTTTGGTAAACGGACCCGAACCTGTTATTTGACGGTCCCGGAGGGTCCGTAGGAAAATATGGGACTTGGACGTATGCCCGAAATCGAATTCCGAGGTCCCAAGCCCGAGAAATGAATTTTTGAAGAAAATTATTTTCTGAAAATAATAAAGGATTTTAAAAATGAATAATTATGCGAAAATTGTGTTACCGGGCCCGTATTATGGTTCTGGAGCCCGGAACAGGTTTATTATATGTCATGTGACTTATATGTGAAGTTTGGTGTAAAACAGACTTGGAATGACGTGTTTCGGATCAAAATTGAAAAAATTAAGCTTTATGAAGTTTTAAAAAATTTCTATGAGTTTTTAGGTTTAATTCCTGATGATAATTTAGTGACTTAAATGCTTGAACAAGTCCGTATGATGGGTTGGGAGTCGTGTGTATTTTTGGTTTTGAGACATGAGGGCTCGGGTGAGTTTCGGTAGCTAACAGGGTGTGAAAGACATGAAAATTCTGTTTTTTTTCTTCAACTTGCTGGTGTCCAGGTATTTACTCTATGCGAACGCACCCAAGGGGATGCGAACGCATAGAGTAAAAGTGGGGTCTGGGGGAGCTGGGTAATTTGTTCTATGCTAACGCACCCAGTGTGGTGCGAACGCGGAGGGTAGGGGTGACTTAGGCTATGCGAACGCACCCAAGGGGATGCGAACGCATAGAGTAAAAGTGGGGTCTGGGGGAGCTGGGTAATTTGTTCTATGCTAACGCACCCAGTGTGGTGCGAACGCGGAGGGTAGGGGTGACTTAGGCTATGCGAACGCACCCTCCAAGGTGCGAACGCAGAGGCTCAGGGTTAGGACCCTGTGCGAACGCATCACGTAGAGCACGAACGCACAGGGTTAGTGTCCAGGAGAGGGCTGGGGGTCATTTACCCTAATGCGAACGCGACCCCTCAACTGCGAACGCATAGGCTATAGCTTCTAAACCTCCGCGAACGCGGAGAGTAATTTTGCCCAGTCGATTTTTAAGTCCCAAAACAGAATCATTTCGGGATTTCTCCCATTTTTCACAACTCTTCTTCTTCCCCAACCCACCTAAGCGACTTTTGAAGAACTTTTCCTCCAGAGCTACATAGGTAAGTGTTCTTAACATCATTTCTTCTTATTTTCATCAATCAAACACTAGAATCTTGGCCTAAACTCCTAAAATCAAGGTAGAAATTAGGGGTGTTGGGTAGAGTTAGGTTTTTGGGAATTTTGGGTAATTCAACCCCAATTTGGGGTCAAATTTAAAAATAAAATATATATATTCTAACTCGTGGGGGTATGGGTGATCGGGTTTTGGTCCGAGCCTCGTGTTTAGACCAAGCGTGCCCGGGGTCGAATTTTGGTATTTTTGGAAGAATGCTAGGAATTGCATATCTAGGCTATGGGATTGTGTTATTGAGTCTTTATTAATATTATTGAATTAATTATGCCTAGATATCGTTGTTTCGGAGTCGGAGTATAAAGGAAAGGCGGTCTTAGAGGGTTGATTGCTATACTTTGGACCCGAGGTAAGTGTCTTGCCTAACTTTGGTGAGGGAATATGTATTATTTACTAAGTGCTAAGTGATTATCATGTTCATTGCATAGGTGAGGTGACGAGTACCTATGCAATGTGTGTCAAGCATGCCCGTGAGTCTATTTTGATAGAAATTACAGTATTTCTTCCATGTTTATCATATTATGAGATTGTATCTACTTGGTAATTTATTCTTGTTGAAAGTATTGGCTGTTGAGCTTGAGAAGTGTTGATACAATTGATAATACGAGTGTAGAGTATACAATTGAGGTGATTGGATATAGTTGAGACCCTTGCCTGTCATTTATTGAGTTATTGATTGATGTTTTTCCCTTGCCGGGTGATTTGAACTGTATATTTCTACTATGTTGTACTCCTTGCCATTATATCTGTCATTGTTTGGTGAGGAAGAGTATAAAGAACGAAGAGTGATGTCGTGCCATGATATTTGATTACATTGCATAGTGAGAAAGAGTGTAAAGCACGAAGGGTGATGTCGTGCCATGATTCACATTGATTATAAGCACGGAGAATAATGTCGTGCCATGATTTACATTGATTACAAGCACGAAGGTTAATGTCGTGCCATGATTTATATTGCCTTACATTGTACATCGCATTGTGAGTAAGAGAGTAAAAGCACGAAGGGTGATGCTTTTCCATGATATTTGATTAAATTGCATTGTGAGGAAGAGAGTAAAAGCACGAAGGGTGATGCCGTTCCATTATTTACATTTGTGATATTTATACTTGTTCCGCTAGCTATCGTGTTAACTTTCCCCCTTGTCTACTTCTATATGTTAATTTAACTGCTTCATTTCACTTGTTCCCATTAACTTCTCCCATATCCCATGTTTATTTTTCTATTCCTGCGTTCGTCTGTGATATATCTTGTAGAACTGTACAGGTAGATTACCGTTGTCTAGTCTAGCCTCGTCACTACTTCGGCCGGGGTTAGGCTCGGCACTTACTCAGTACATGGAGTCGGTTGTACTGATGCTACACCTGCACTTCTTTATGTTGTGCAGATCCCGCAGCCGGACCCAGTGGACATCGTTAGAGGGAGTATCCTTCAGTCCACCTCGGAGATTGCAAGGTAGACCCGCAGACGTTCGTGGGCCTTGACGTCTCCTCTATCCCTTTTTCTTCCTTCCTGTCTTTTTCATTTATTTTCAAAGACAGTTGTATACAGTTATTGTTCAACCCTTGGTTGTAGTAATCTTTTAGTATGTTCGTGAGTTAGTGACTCCAGATTCGGGGATTGTTACAACGTATTGTATTTGTTTAAACCATTTAGTTCTTTTTTTATCTATTTTCGCTGCTAAATCGTAAACTATTTTTGGTTAATTCTGTTAATTGGGTGTTATCATGTTAGTATAACTGCTCACGTTGGCTTGTCTAGCGGGTTCAACGTTAGACGCAGTCACGGCCTGAAGGTGGGAATTCGGGTCGTGACAGAAAGAGATGCAAGGATCAACTCAATTACACAACTATCCAAGCCCCACGATGTGTGCCAATTTATTTACACGTAAAACGGCACTATTGAATTTATTATGTGGTTTATATACAAGTAAATTGTTTTAATACGAAATGATAAATAATTTAGATGAAAAATAAGACTTAGCATCAAAACCAAAGGAAATGGCATGCCTGACTCCGGGAGCGATGCTTCCGAGGACAGAAATGAGAGCAATATCAAGCATAAAGTAAAGTTGTTTTATTTAGCTTAATATAGTATAACATAAGTTTTGCCAGAGATTTCCTCTCTCTTACAATGGTTGTTGAATTCGTTATTTATAGCTATACTTAAGAAACAAGATCCTAGGATCAAGCCCCTATTTAATGACAATAAAGGAGGCTATTGATGAAGGTGTAGCGGCATGCCATGAATGCCAAAATTCTCTGCAATGACTGCCTATTTAATTTTAGAAAATATTCTTCATTAAATGCCATCTGGTGACAAACATTCATTTTGCTTCCATTGATTATGTTCCCTCCGGAATCTATCCAATACCAATTGCAATTGTTGTCTCAGCCTCAGTTCCTACTTGATTCATCTTCCGCCTGCCTCCGGTTCCATGTGTCATGCAATCATTTGGTCATTTATTATAAACCAAATTTACACTATATAATTATTAGGATAGTAATCACACACCCCGATAATAACACAATATATTTATTACAATGACCTGTTTGTTTGCCACAAGTTAATTACATTATAATTCCTACTGCCATATTTGGTTGGACGAGTACAATTGCAAAGTTAAATAATTTTTTAATTAACATGTGAATAAGTTTTACTATATGACAAACATATATGGAAATGATGAATATAAAATAATAATTTATTATGAGGTATTTAAAATAAATACTATTCTATAAAATTTATTAAATAATTATAAATTAATAGATGATATCATAAAAATTATTTGTATCTTATAAATAAATAATGTTATTTCATAAATTAACTAATTAAAATTTTAATAATAAATATAATTTTTTCACCAACTCATATGAATATAAGAAAGTTAGATATGAGCTTAGAAAGTATGTTTTATCATAAATTTTTATTTTAATGACTAGAAAATAAAACTAGTAAAATATAAAACAAGTAAATTTTAATGTGTATCTAGTAATTGCTTTTTATTGAATTATAGTGTGGCTGGGGAGGGTTCTTAAGGAGTTAGTCATATCTCGATGTCTATAATAAATAACACTGAGCCTTTCATCTAAAAGCAATATATCAATGTATGGTGATGTCCAGTTGTTTCACAATGATCATATCACTCTTACATATGTCAAAATAAATAACAATATTGGTCTTACTTATATTATTGTACAATATCGTTATATCTTCTTATCCATTTTATAGGTGGGCTTCCACAAGACAAGGTAGCATGACAATCGTGGGAAAAGTAGCTGCTCCAATACCTTTGAACTTACCCAGTCAAATGTTTACCATTTCTGGCTATTTTATCTTTTATTTATCTTGAACTATTCTAAGATGTTTTCTGAAGTTTTGTTGCTTGTCTTTGAAGTTAGAAAATCATGGTCTGAACCCAAATGTTAAAATTGGGCTTTTCTTTCTTTTGCTGAGTTACTATTTTTTTTTATTTTTTATTTTTTGCGGATTTTATCTAGACTCTTCATGTTTGATCTAGGGGCATACTGAGCTGGGAAAGTGTACCTTCCTCTACTTTCCCTCATCTCGTTTATTAGTCTATATTTTGGTGGGCTAAATCTAATATACACGGGGTTCTGTCTTCAAAGAAGAAAGGCTTTTCTCTGGGTTCTGGGAAATTTTCGACACTTGGTTCTGATATAGACGTTTCTGGGAAGATTGCCAAGTCGCAAGGCGATTGCTGGTGATTTAAGATATGTCGTGTAAAGATTTTTAGTTTTTCCCCCATCTCAATGGTGTAAATTTGATTATGCTTTCGGTCAAGTTGTAAAAAAAAGAGGAGCATGTCCTGGTTTAATTTGTTCAAATCTTTCTTTAAAAGATACTCCTCGTGGACTGAAATTTTATTTTATGTCAAAAGCTCTTGCGTTGTTGTTTATAATTAGTCTATCATTATAAAGAATAGGGCTTATATCGGTTTGTATATTCAAAATTTTCAGTTCCAGAATGCTTTTAGTATACTTAAACCATATCTAGTTTTAACTACTCTTAATTTTCTTTCCTTATCCTCTGACTGCTGTTCAATCATACCTCTCTCTATCCAACTTATTAAAAATAAAAAATAAATGTGTGTGATTGTATCTCAGTTGTACTCTTTGGGAGAATTTAGTACCAGTTAATGGCCCACATCCAAATAAAAAAGGATCTTTACATAGGCAAGAGGGTGGAGTTGTATGCAATGGCGATGAAGAATTGTATTCAAGGAGAACAACATGGATAGTGACTCTTATCTATGTAGTTATGATTATCAAGGAGGTAATTCTTCATATTACACCACCCGAACTCATTCGAAGATATTGATCACATGAAGGCAACACATAACATGGTAAACCAGATTCAGTAGTCACGATGATAGTTGGAGAAAAAAGGCCATGGCTGCTGAATTATCCAAATTGGCTTCTGCTACCAGCATTGAATCCTCTTCTAGTGTTCATGCATCTAGGTCAGGTCCAAGAGGTGGGGGTTGAGCATGTTGTAACTTATGTACCCGGAAGTGACGTAAACGAATCTTTACCAGAATTGCGTGATTCAGCAGGTGACTAGGCTTTCATGATATTTTTTCTTTTGCTCTAGCTTATAAATGTGTCTTCATTTATTTATTTTGTTCTCTTTTCTCTAGCCATTTTATTTACTATCGACTAGCTTGTGAAGAGGAAAGAGTTAGCAAGGTAGTGTGCCTTGAAGGTACATAATGAAGAAGAAGAATGAATCAGAGATTAAAAGGTCAAAGCTCTAGCTAAATTGGAGGAATTGAAGCGCCAGATGACGGCAAGTGTTGATGGTCTGTGTTGACGGTCAATTTTGACCACCCTTTTAAAATTAATTTATTCACGCTTAATAATTTACATAAATGCTTTAAAGGTATTTTTAGTAATAAATATCTATTTTTATAAATTAATGAAGTATTAGTTTCAAAATTAATTACATAGTATTAATATTGTATAATTACAAATACATTTATTGTTATAAAATAACTTTTGTATGTACATTACATAGGTTTTATAATTTGACAAAATTACCCCTTAATTTAAAAAATTAGGCTACTTCATTAATATTTTGAAACTAGTGCTACAATTTGAAATCATCTCATCTCTCTTTCTTTATCCGCGATTCTCGCTTAACATTCCCTTTCCAATCACAAATTCAATCCGCCTAAATTCTGAAACCTTAACCTCAGAGATGAAACTTCAAATCGTTACTGATTTATCAAATCCACGGCATGCATGGCTATTTCTTTTGTTCCTGTACACTTAGTCTCGTCGTGTTTTCCGTTTTTTCCTTTCAATTTCAAAACCCTAGTCGAAGAAATCATACCTTAAAGGTGAAATTTCAAACTCACATGTTTCTTCCTTCGTTCTTTCAAATCAGAGCGAGCCAGAGGTGTTAGCTCGGCCTTATCATCAATATTCGACACCCAGAGGTCAAATACAATGACCTTTGGGTATCATGGTTCTGACCGATGGTTTCTTGTGCTCCAGCATTCAACAATTCACTCCATTCCAGTGCTCAAATAAAATCATTTACTAATTCCACCCTCTGTCTTCTGAGTTTTACTCGATTAGCTATCATTATCTAACATGCGTCACTTTTCACTACTGGTTTTGAATTCATGAAGCGTTAGAGCATTGAATGCCACTATAAAACGGGGTCTTTAATGTTTTTGTCAATGCACACCAACACATCAACACACAACCGAACAAACAAACCAGAGCAACCTTAACTCCGAACAATCATAAACACTATGAAATTAGATTAGGTATCTTACTATTTTTTCTCTCTTTGCTGAGTTCTTTGTTGGTTCAAGCTTGAAGGTTTTCTGGGATCTTTGAGAAACAAAGGGAATTCTTTTGGTCTTCTGCCCTTAAGAAAATCAACATCTTTCTTTCCCTTTTCTTTTGTTCGCCTCTAAATGTTTTGAGTATGTAAAGGTTAAGTTTTGTAGATTATAATTATATTGTATGTGTTGGACTTGTTTGATAATTATGTTTTCTAGTATAATAATTCTTTATGAGTAGCCTATTCTATTATGATTCCTAAGTGATAATCGATTAGTTGAATGATAAATATTAATCTTTGTTCTGAGCTTTCTTACAACCTCCGTGTCTAAATTCTATATGTTTATGTTCAATGTAAACGTCATAGTTCTTAGTGACATATAATGAACTCATTCCTATTTTATCACACATTTGAAAATTTATGAGTTTTAAAGTTATATGTGTTACTTAGTAGCTATTGAAATCTGAATTTCTTCAAGACTTGTGTCTTTGTCCTTTAACCTTATGTTTGTGCTTACAACGTTTAAGAACTTTTTTGTATGCCTGTGTTTCTTGAAACTTCTCTTGAATTAGCAATATCGTTTTTATCCTGTCATCATCAATAAACCAATCATGTTTATGTTTTCTTTTCACCAATGATACTTTCCACTTCTACATTTTACTTCCCTGCATTCTATATGTTTGTTTCAGGTTCATTATGTGGTAATCCTGACTGATATACCATATGTCCATGTCACTTAAATAAGTTGAAGGAATCTGAGTACCTGGATATTTTTTTCTCTATGTATGTACCTGTTAATTCTAAGAGTGAAATCTGAGTTGTCACTAAGACTTTCCCATGATCATGTTCAACTGTTGTGTGCATAAGGAACTATCTTATCTGCACCAATATATTTTCTTCTCATAAATATTTACTGTATATTCATTCTATGCGATTAACTATTTTCCTCTTTAATGTAAGTCATGATTTGCTTAGACGAAGTCAACTAGTAATTGTTGCATAACTAGGATTGTCTGTTCCATAATCAATTGAGATCTTCATTTCCAGGTGCAATACATCTATGTCCTCAGTCTTTGATCCCCTATTGATTTTTTTTTTGAAAAGTCTGCATGCATCTATAGTTAGCTTATTTCTCATGAAGGAATGATCTAGGCCTACTGTTAAAACTAAATGATAGAATTGAAAGCATGATCACTTTATACCTATAGGCTGAGCGAAATTCATGTTAAGTTTAAACTTGTTTGATACAATGTCTTCATCTCCTTTTCTACTTACCTGATCAATTTGATTCAATAATGTGTAAAGTTCCTATACTTGTTTCAGGTCACTACCTCATTTATTCTGCCCATAAACAGTTGACTGAATATTTCTAGCCTTTGCTTAGTTCTTCAACACCATACTCTGTTTTGAAACATGTTCAGTCCTTATTCCTACTGTTGATCTAAAACTGGATTTGACATTCAGATCTTATTGAAGTCCATTTGTTGGTATTGTTTGATCATGATAACTGGGTGACACTTTTAGAAGCATGATCCTGTTGATATCTTAGGGATACTAAGTTTAAATATGTGAGTGTGTAATTATGATAACAATCCAGTCCCATGACCTTAATTATATCTCTGAAACAATTTGTGACTAGGGTTGTTGGAATCTGTTGTCTTTAAGGTACTAAATAGTGTTACTAATATTCGTTTATGATATGCCCTAGTGATTCATTCCTGTAATGGTGTGATTCTGAAATTGTGTGTATTCTAAACTTATCCCATCTCCCTTTAGTTTTCCTTGGTATGTTTCCCTATTTAGTATCATAGTAGTATATATTCCCCTGTATTACTTTATTAAGAGGAAAGTATATATGTTGTGGTAGGTAATACTTTAGTATTTAGATCGCATTGGAAGAACCTCATTTTCACTTAAACCCATAAGAAAAACAGGTCGTTAGTGATTCAGGGTATTTGGGAGCGGAGTTCGACTTTAGGTTGGGCTGCCCTCCCCTGCACAAGCATTGCCTTGGGCCTTGAGTCCCTTCGGAACTTTGAAGTGTCGGGGGGATTCAAAGGGAGCTTCGACCTTGAGTGGGATTCCCACCTTAGCTGCTAATTCATTGTCACATTCAGTTCTTTAAGGGTTTAGTATTTAATGATAACGAAAGGTTTTCAATGCGTGAATTATTTACTATGTAAACTCACCACATTAATATATAATTTTTTCTACCATGTTAATATTGTTCTTGTTTTAATTAACTGCTGATGCATTTGTCATATGCATCAAATTGTTCTGTAGTTGGAGTATGTTTAATGTATTGGATATATATTTAATGACCTTCTTAATTTTTTACATGTACATATGTTTGGGCCTCTGAGTTCTTGATGAACTCAGGCCCAATCCCAGCTCTATGGCGCCGCGTCCAAGAGTCCAAAGTCAGTTGTGTTCGCTCTCCTTTACTGCTGGGCCTATCTTCTTGAGGTCCAATCCCAGAGTCCAGTCATCTTTCCCGCAACTCTTTTATCAAGAAAGAGAATTTTCTACTTAAATTGAATTGGAATTTATTGGAATTTTCAAAGATACAAATGGAAAGAAATTGATAAAACATCCCTAGAAACAGACTTCTGCTACTTAGACTTATTAATTAAGTTATAGGATTTCGTATAGAATATCAAAACCAAAATGATTCCATTTCTACCATTATTACGATAATACATATTCCAACCTGCTTGAATACCAGAAAAATAAATGGATTCGACATTTGATCTTTTCGCTGAGATAAAGGCATAAAAATAAGAAAGAATATATAGAATTAGAATCGGTTTTTTAGCATTTAACCCCCTTTTATGTTATGGATTTCGTTGTTCAAAAAATGATTTGTAGAGAAGAGAGAGATTTTGTTTACGGATTTTTGAGTAGAATACGATTGTGAAGTGTATAAGAAANCTTTTATTTTTTCTGAAATTGAATCAAAAAATAAAAAATATTCGAGTTAGTTATAAATTATGAACTAATGAACTAGCTGATATAGGAATGGTTCATTGTAAGAAAAATTTGACTGAATTCTTTTTTACGGAGTTGCAACTATCCATTACAAAACAAAGATTATATTACTGCCTCGTTAATTTAGTTTACTGCCTTTACTAGTTTACAGGTGAAACTTATGAGTCAACCTGGTAAAATACTGATTCCTCTGCACATTAGGAGGGTGTTCAGGTTTCCACTATTTTAATACGTAGCGATGACCTTTTTTGGTAGCTAAAGGATAGGCGTGTTGTGGATGCCGCCCGGTACTATCACCAGCTGTTGCTGGCTGAACTGAGCTCATAACTCTCTTTAACGTATCATATTTCTCATGTTATGTTTGAGCTTTAGTAGGATTACTTCCCTTTAGCACCGACGAAGGTGAAGGGGGCAGATGGGTATGGAATCGCATTTGTTAGAAAACGTTACCTCAAAGTAGGATTTTTCGGTGCGAACCCGAATTTAGTCGGACTCCAATGCGAGTACCGGACACCGAATGAAAACCAACAAAAACATGATGACATTAACAAGTCACACGTGTATATGTTACACGATATATTGCCAATTATTCTATATTTAAATATTTGTTATTTGCTTAGTTTTAATTAGTATGCTAAAGTTTTTTATTTCAAATGAATCAAGAAATTAAAATGTCTGCTCTGTGAATCTGGGAAGGTTAAACTTATTAATAAAGTCAAACCTTTTAGATCATGCAGGTAAGCACACCATGAGGTGACTCACTGTAAAAGAGCTTCTTTACACTTTGCGCAAAAGATGACCGCTCTGCCCATTCATAATTTTGCAAGCGGATGGAAGATTTTGCACATAATAAAATCTATAAATAGAAACCCACATAGTCAATAATGTTTTCTACTTTTACTAGATTATACCAAAAACCAGGATAGAGATTCAAAAGTGCAGTAAAAAATACCTCCAAAGTTCTTGAAAAGTTGTCTTCTTAAACAACTGTGATGTTGGGTCAGACACCTATTACGTACATATGTAACTCCATGGATAGCATACGATTTTTTTTTTTTATCTTTGCTTATATTAGAATCTTGACCTGTAGATTAAAAGGAGTAGGAGGAAGAGGGCGGAGTGCAGGCAACCTAAGATCAAGTGGGATAACTTGACCAAGGACAAAGCTCAGGAGTTAGGGGAGAAGTTTTTGGCTATGAGGGCCTGGATGAGTATGGAGGACGCATCTAGTATGTGGTTCATGACTGCGGATTGCATTAGGGTAGCTGCTAGAGAGGTCTTAGGGGTCACGAAGGGTTCTCCTGGGGTAATAAAGGGGACTGGCGGTGGAATGGAGAGGTTCAAGGTAAAGTGGAAGCTAAGGAAGCTGCTTATTTGAAGCTAGTAGAGAGTACAGACGAGGATGAAAAAAGGACTTATCGGGAGTGTTACATAAAGGCAAAGAAAGATGCAAAGTTAGCAGTTACGACGGCTAAGAACGCAGCATTTGCTCGTTTGTACGAGGAGCTCGAGGGTAAAGGTGGGGACAAGAGGTTGTACCGGTTGGCCAAATTGAGAGAGAGGAAAGCTCGTGACTTAGACCAAGTCAAGTGCATCAAGGATGAGGATGGTAAAGTGTTGATGGACGAGGCACTTATTAGGAGAAGATGGAAGACATACTTCCATAAACTGTTGAATGAGAAGGGGGATAGACGCATTGTGCTAGGTGAGTTGGAGCACTCCGAGAGTCAGCAGGATTTTGGGTACTGTAGGCGGATTACGGTAGAGGAGGTGGAAGGAGCAATGCGTAAGATGTGCAGGGGCAGAGCAACGGGGCCAGAAAAAATCCCGGTGGAAATCTGGAAGAGCGTGGGGCGAGCAGGTTTGGAGTGGCTCACTAGGCCATTTAATGTTATTTTTAAGGCAAATAAGATGCCCTAAGAATGGAGGTGGAGTACGATGGTTCCGCTTTACAAGAACAAGGGTGATATCCAAAATTGCAACAATTATAGGGGTATCAAGTTATTGAGTCACACTATGAAGGTTTGGGAGAGAGTGGTGGAGGCCAGGGTGAGGAGGTGCGTGTCTATTTCCAAGAATCAGTTTGGATTCATGTCGGGGCTTTCGACTACGGAAGCGATTCATCTGGTAAGTAGATTAGTGGAATAGTATAGGGAAAGGAAGAAGGATTTGCATATAGTGTTTATCGACCTTGAGAAGGCATACGATAAAGTTCTGAGGGAGGTCCTGTGGAGGTGTTTGGAGGTTAGCGGCGTTCCGGTAGCATACATTAGGGTGATTAAGGATATGTATGATGATGCTAAGACTCGGGTGAGGACTGTGGGTGGTGACTCAGACCATTTCCCTATGGTGATGGGGTTGTACCAGGGATCGACTCTTAGCCCATTATTGTTGGCCTTGGCGATGGATGTACTGTTGCGTCACATCCAATGGGAGGTGTCTTGGTGCATGCTATTTGCCGATTATATAATGTTCATTAACGAGACGCGTAGCGGAGTTAACGCGAGGTTGGAGGTTTGGAGACAGACCTTGGAGTCTAAAGGTTTCAGACTGAGTAGAACCAAGACAGAATATTTGGAGTGCAAATGCAGTGAGACCCATGATGCAGACGTAGAGGTTAAGCTTGATGCTCAAGTTATCCCCAAGAGAGCGAGTTTTAAGTATCTCGGGTCTATTATCCAGGGTAACAGGGAGATTGAAGAAGATGTCACACATCGCATCGGAGCGGGGTGGATGAAGTGGAGGCTCGCTTCCTGTGTTCTATGTGATAGGAATGTGCCGTTAAAACTTAAGGGTAAGTTTTATCGAGTGGTGGTTCGACCCGCTATGCTGTATGGGACTAAGTGTTGGTTAGTCAAGAACTCCCACATACAAAAGATGAGAGTAGCAGAGATGAGGATGTTGAGATGGATGTGTGGGTGTACCAGGCGAGATAGGATTAAGAATGAAGCTATCGGGGACAGATTGGGAGTAGCCTCCGTGGAGAACAAGATGCGGGAGTCGAGGCTGAGATAGTTCGGACATGTTACGATGTGGTTTTGTTCGCCTCAGGTATTGTATTCCATGTTGCTATTATTGGTTTCTTTTTTTCTTTTTTTCTTCCATCTTTCTTCCTTCCTTGCTTCCCTCTTCTTCTTCTTGCCCTTCCTGAGCCGAGGGTCTATTAGAAACAGCCTCTCTACCTGCATTAGGTAGGGGTAAGGTCTGCGTACAGACTACCCTCCCCAGACCCCACATGTTGGGATCAAACTGGATTTTTTGTTGTTGCTGCTGATATTAGAATCTTGATTTCTCGTAATTTTCATTTAGTTTTATTAACTACGTAATAGATTGCATTGTTAGATGAGAAAAAGTAAACCTGGGTCATGGGAGGAAAAAAGATCTGATTTTACTACTCAAAAATATTTATGAAAATGACTCACACTTGTGAGAGATTTGAACTGGCAAAGAAAACGTTGTACTGAAACCTAAACTATTCCATAAAAGGAAAAGCAATGAGAAATATAAAAAGAGACAAAAAGGAGGCAAACAACGAAAAGATGTACTTCCTCCGTTCCAATTTATGTGAACCTGTTTGACTGGGCACGGAGTTTTAAAGATGCACAGCAGGAAGAGTACGAAGGCTCATTCATTTATTCATGATGTACAAAGCTCTTTAAATACAAAGGATGGACCAAGAATTACTCCTAAATTATAGGATAATGAGCTGTAATTGACAAACTAAAGATACACCAAAATCTGCACAAATAAAGGAATAAAATAACAGTACAAAAATATCTACACAAATAAAGGAAACAAAATAACTAAGGAGATTCGCCAATACGCCCCCGTAAGTTAAAGGTGGGATCGATAACCTTCAACTTGGGAAGATGCTGGTGAAAGAGCCGACGAGGCAAAGGCTTTGTAAGCGTGTCTGCAAGCTGATCAGCAGAATGCAAATGCTGAACTAGCACCTCTTTTCGCTGCACTTGATCTCTAACAAAGTGAAAGTCAACTTCAATGTGTTTCATCCTACTGTGTAAGACCGGATTTTGACAAAGGTAGGTACCACCGACATTGTCACAAAATATTGTTGGTGGATCAGGTAGGTACACATGTAGTTCTGCAAGAAGTTTTTGAACCCAATTGACTTCAGCAAGAGCAGAAGCTATGACACGATACTCTGCTTCAGTAAAAGAGCGAGCCACAGTACGTTGCTTCTTGGATGACCAACTAATTGGATTTTAACCTAGGTAAAAAATATAGCCTGAAGTGGAAGTCCTATCGTTAATATCGCCTTCCCAATCTGCGTCAGCATACATAAACAACCTAGGAGATGTCTTGCTCGTTATCTGGAAACCATGATTTTTAATATGTTGAAGATACTGAAGAAGTCTCTTAACAGACGACCAGTGTGTTTGGGTAGGAACATGCATAAATTGAGATAATTTATTGACCGAAAAGCTTATATCTGATCTGGTAAATGACAGATATTGAAGCTTACCAAGTACTTGACGATACAAAGTGGCATCCACAGAAGGTGTATCATTCTTTAGTAACAGAGACGCAGTGGAACTCATGGGTGTTTGAACAGGTTTACAGTCGGACATATTATGGGAAGCAATAATATCAGAAACATATTTGGCTTGAGAAAGAATGATGCCATTTGTCGTTCGAAGGACCTCAATACCCGAGAAATAGTGCAGTTGTCCAAGATCTTTGAGAGAGAATCTAGTAGAAAGAACTTGTATAGCTTGTTTAATAACATCAGAGCTGGAACCAATGATAATAATGTCATCAACATATACAAGAATGTAAACCAACACTCCATTATGATGACGAATAAATAGAGAGGAGTCAGAGTTAGACTTTTGAAAGCCAATTTGAACCAAGAATTGCTTTAATTCAGAGTACCAAGTGCGAGGGGCCTGTTTGAGGCCGTAGATTGCTTTCTTTAATTTGCACACATAATGAGGAAAATCCGGATGAGCATACCCCGGAGGTTGACGCATATAGACATCTTCTTCAAGGTGTCCTTGAAGAAATGCGTTATTCACGTCCAGCTGGTGCAAATGCCAATTATGCTGAACTGCAAGTGATAAAATGAGTCTAACAGTGACAGATTTTACCACTGAACTGAATGTAGAGTGATAATCTACACATGGTCATTGCGTAAAACCTTTTGCAACCAACCGAGCTTTATACCCGTCAACACTTCCATCAAGTTTGGTTTTGATACGATAGATCCATTTGCAGTCAACTACATTGTGGGAATAGGATGGCGATACAAGCTCCCACGTCTTGTTGTTCATTAATGCTTCAAACTCAAGTTTCATGGCTTCTCTCCAATGCGCGCTCTTTTGGGCTTGATTATAGGTGGTGGGAAGTGGTTCAGTAGTGACAATGGCAAGGTAATCAAAAACTTGTTTGGGTTTGCTGATATTGTTCTATGAGCGAGTTACAGGTCGGTTAACAAAGGATAGTTGGGTATGTGGTATAGCTGCGGTAGATGGTTGGTTGGGATTCAAAGATTGGCTAGTCACTGGGGCAGATTGTTGGGTTTGCTGATTTTGGCGTTGATACTGGATTAGTGGTTGGGATGTTGGTGGAGCAACAATAGAGAAAACTGGATCAGTAGGGCGTTGCGTGTCGGAACTAGAGACAGTGGCAGGAGATGGAGAGGCCGTGAGAGATGGACTTGGAGATGAACCTACGGAAGAAGCCACTTGAAATTGTAGAGCTACCTTCATTGGCAATGGAATCTCATAATTTTCAGACGGCATAGATTTGGGGCTAGAGTTATTTGACTCTTTTTGTAGGATATCCCAATCTATATTTGAAATTCTTTTCTCTTTTAAGGATAAAAATATATCAGAATAAGGAAATTTATTTTCATAAAAAATAACATCTCTTGAAACATATATCTTTTGAGAGATAGGATCATAACACTGATGGCTATGGTAGGTATTAGAATAGCCTAGGTATACACAAGCAGTGGACCTGGGTTCTAATTTGTGTTTTGCATATTGTTTAAGCCATGGATAATAGAGACGACCAAAAGTACGAATTGTATGGTAATTTGGAATTTCTCCAAATAACCGTTGGTATGGAGAATCATTATTGAGTGTTGGGGAAGGCAGTCTATTAATCAAGAATGTGGCTTGTTGACAAGCAAATGACCAAAATACTGGAGGCATGGAGGCTTGATGTAAAATGGTTTTTGATGTTTCAATAATGTGTCTATGTCTACGTTCACCCATGGCTACTCTTTGTGGTGTGTATGGTGGTGATACAAGGTATTCAATGCCATTGGTATGAAGAAATGGTTTGAGGCCTTCAAACTCACCACCACCATCAGTGTAAACCGAGAGTATTTTAGTATGAAAATAATTTTCAACAAGGGGTTTGAATTTACAAAAAATTGTTTGGACCTCGCATTTGTTTTTAATAGTATATAACCAAATATATTTTGTGAATTGATCAACAAAAATCACATAATATAATTTTGTATCAATTGACAAAATAGGCGAGGGCCCCCAAAGATCACTAAAAACAATTCGTAAAGGCTTCTTGCTCAATCAAGTGTTTTGAGAAAAAGGTTGTCGGTGGATTTTATTGGAACAACACGAATTACAATGATCAAACTTTGCAGAATTTGAAACTGGAATTGAAAACTTGTAAAAAAGTGTCTTGAGCACTCTTTTATTTGGATGTCCTAATTTTCTATGCCAAGACTGCTGAGATTCCACCTTGTTGGGTTGGTAGCTCAAATTGAATTGGTATCCCCAGGAGGGCCACTCGTAAGTCCTTCTTTAGTCTGGCCTCGTGCCAATGGCGCCCCCGTGCTCAAATCCTTCACAAGAAAATCATAGGGAAAAAATTCAGTTGATGTCAGATTATCTTTACAAAATTGAGACACAGATATAAGATTGCGTTTAATCTCTGGTGCACACAAAGTATTCGAAAGCTGAAACCTTTTGTTTGAAGCATTTATTTGAACATGACCAGTGTGAGTTATAGGGTTCTTATTACCATTACCCATCGTAATGTCCTCTGTACCAGTGTAGTCATCTCAATGTTGAAGATTCTGAGTATCAATAGTCACATGATGTGACGCTCCTGAATCAACAATCCAAGGCATGGCAGAAAAGTTTGCCTTGGCTTCAAAGTGATTATGAGAGCATGAGCGGCATACATTGGCAGTATGCCCAGCACGACCACATAATTGGCAAACTGGACGATTTTGTTGGGGAGGGGCTATTGGACGCTAATTAGGTGATGATGATGCATTTTGCTGCCTGGGATAGGATGGTGAATATTGTTGCTTGGAATTTTGTGAATGTCATGGTTGTCCTCGCTTATTGTTGCGAGTTACAAAATTGTTTGAGAAAGCTTTTTGTTCCATTGCAGCAGTGATTTAGGATGTTGATTGGTTCGGTTCTTGGTGCTTCAGGAGAAGTTCCCGATTCAGAAGCTTGTTATATAACTCTTCATACGATATAGGTGCATATCGCGCTTGAATCGCCACAGAAATCGAATCATACTCAGGTTCTAGACCACTGAGTATTTTGACTGCAAGTTCGTCATCTGGAATAGGAGCTCCAGCAGTTGCAAGTTCATCAGCAACGTTCCTGATCTCTCGCAAGTACTCAGCCATACTGCGGGAATATTTTTTAATTGTTGCTAAGTAGTTTCGAAGACTGAACACCCGTGTATGAGATTTGTTCGAATACAAGTTATGTAATGAGTCCCACGCTTGCTTGGAAGTGGAAGTTTTTGTGATTGCATAAGTGATCTTCGGATCAACAGATGCCATCAATGCATTGCGGATCAACTGGTCCTAACGAAACCAGAGTTTATATTTGGGATTGGGTTCCTCTGAGTTGTTGACGGTGAAAGTTTTTGGTGGTGTTGTAATAGTTCCGTCAAGATAGCCATAGATGTCGTGTCCTAACATCAGAGACTCGACTTGGGCCTTCCAATTGACAAAATTGATTGGACCAGTGAGCTTTAGAGGAAGTTGGAAACCTGGATTAAATTTAACCAGGTAATTGGTGTTATTAGCAGGGATGATGGAGTCACTTGGATTAACCATTGATGACATAGGAACTATGAGGTAGGTTTAAAAGAGACGAGCAGACAATTGATTCTCGTTGGAGCTTTGAAAAGCACTGATACCATAAATATGCACAACAGGAACAGTACGAAGGCTCGTTCATTTATTCATGATGTACAAAGCTCTTTAAATACAAAGGATGGACCAAGAATTACTCCTAAATTATAGGATAATGAGTTGTAATTAACAAACTAAACATACACCAAAATCTGCACAAATAAAGGAATAAAATAACAGTACAAAAATATCTACACAAATAAAGGAAACAAAATAACTAAGGAGATTCGCCAATAAGTTTAAGAAAAAATGAAGACTTTTGAAATTTATGGTCCTAAACAATTCAAAAAGGGGCCCAGAGTATTTGTGGGGTTATAAAAGTTTCTCATTAAGGGTAGAATTATAAGTTTAACCAAAATTGTTTCCAATTTTAGAAAGGAGTCATTCTTTTTGCCAAAATTGTTTCCAATTTTAGAAAGGAGTCATTCTTTTTGCCAAAATTGTTTCTAATTTTAAAAAGGAGTTCTTTTTGTGATGGACTAAAAAGAAAATAGGTTCACATAAATTGGAACGGAGGGAGTACCTATGTCACGACCCAACCTATGGGCCGCGACGGGCACCTGGTACCTTACTCAACCGAGTACCAATATAACATATCTTTCTTATCGTACTATCATGGGTAAATGGGCCAAAAAGGGTCGTCATGAGATAACGAGAATAAAATATAAGTGCATACTAGACATAAGATGACCCAATAGTATATAGAAGCTTATACATGTGACATACGGGCCTATAAGGCTGACATGATCATTTGTAAACTCAAAACCTAGGCCGACAAGGACATACAAATATCCCTATACCTGACATCTATCTACAAGCCTCTAAGAGTACATAAACATCATAAAGTTCGGGACAGGGCCCCGATATACCACTCAATGCACGTCTAAATCATACTGACCCAATGAGCCACTCTGGAGCAAATGGAGTGCACCAATATCTTCTGCTGAGCTGATATCCTACTTGGAGGACTCTCAACCTGTCTATCGGGACCTGCGGGCATGAAACGCAGCGTCCCCAG
>ML298824.1:0-42934 GCA_005239495.1 Nicotiana undulata
ATGGTGGTGGAGGTGGGCATGGAGGTGGTGGCGGAGGTGCTTATGCTGGAGGAGCAGGGGGGGCAGCAGGTGGTGGATACGGTAGTGGAGGAGGAGCCGGTGGTGGTGCAGGAGGAGCACATGGAGGAGCATACGGAGGCGGTGGTGGCGGTAGTGGTGCCGGTGGAGGTGGAGCCTACGCTGGAGGAGGTGAGCATGCTGGTGGATATGGAGGAGGTGCTGGAGGTGGTGAAGGTGGTGGACACGGTGGTGGTGCAGGAGGAGCACATGGAGGAGCATACGGAGGCGGTGGTGGCGGTAGTGGTGCCGGTGGAGGGGGAGCCTACGCTGGAGGAGGTGAGCATGCTGGTGGATATGGAGGAGGTGCCGGAGGTGGTGAAGGTGGTGGACACGGTGGGGGCTACGCCCCTTGATTGCTCATTCTAATCACCATTTGAAATCTAAAACTTTCCCTATTCTTGCCCACACTACTAAAAATAATGTAATCAAATTGTGGAGGGAAGATGATATATCGTGAAGGCAAAAGAATTGCAGCAAAGAAATGCTGCACCTTAAGTGTATTATCGTTTCCTTTAATGGCAAAATTAAGGTATGATGCTTGCATTTTAAGTATAATTAAAGCGGTCAGCAAATTTTTGTACTCTATAAGTCGCATGCATGCAATAATAAGCAATATAGGTTTGGGCAGATTAGTACGATCACAGGGGAATTGATCAAAATACATAGAAAGAAATAAAAGAACTAGATTGACAAGAAAAAATATTAAATAGAACGATTGAACAAGGGAAATCTTTGCTGCCCTCAGTGTTACGCTTTTCTCCAAATTAAACTGAGTCAAGCTAATCTACTTGATTATTGCCTGATATCGTATATGGGCACATTGGTTCGCCCTCTTAATTATTGGTCATTCATGGCTTTATTAAAATATGTACTAGCTTTCACCGGAGACAAAAACTGCCCGCGAATAAACCCACACAAACATCCGTGCAGTCGGCAAAGTAATAAGATTGATTGTTGAATTCACGACTTGTTATCAATTATTAACCAAATTAGACGGTCATAATTAGCTAAACAAGGATTCACCCCAAAAGTGATGTTACTAAGCTATAAACTAAAACGAAAAATAACTAATAACTTTAAACAGAGGAAGGATCAGATTTTATATTATCAATGAGATGAAAACGATCTAGAGTCATGGGTTATCTAACAATCTTAATTGTATTCTTCAATTAAATTGATCAATTAATTTTTTGATTTATTGGTTGACAAGGTTAATATTGCTCATAAGAATCTATCGAGTTCTTACTCGTCTATTCAAGCTAACCTAACTCGTATATGTCTAGAGTTAGAATCAACAAGAATGCATTTGTGGTTCCCATATAATAACCAAGCAAGGCAATTAGTATATGTCTATCCTAACCGCGAATCCATTCCCCGATGTCCGGGTTGAACAACGCTCTACTCAATCCTATGTGCAATCTAGAATTTCCACTTTCGAGTTCAACTCTAGATTCGTAGATAGTATTCAATTGGTGATTAGCCAATTAAATAATTAAGCGCAAGATTGAATAAATAAACTAATACGATAAAGCAAGAAATCAAAATCAATAGTTGAATAACAATAATAATGAAAGAACCACAATCCTAGAACGTGAAGTTTAGCTCCACATAGATATGGTAGCAAACAACAAATCAGACAAAGAAACGAAAAAATTACTAAGTTTGATGGAAGAAAAGATGAAACTCCGCCTCGCTCCACGGCAGCTCCGTGCTATCCCTTAGTCAAAAGTTGCGTGTTCTCCTCTCAAAAATATGTTCGATTCCCTCCAAATTAGGTTTAAAACCCCTTTTATACGAGTTGGGGTCGTGTAGGGCCGAAATAATCTTGTCTCGGGCCAAAATATCTCAGTAAGTTCTGCGGTTTTCACTCTTTGAATTGCATTTTCCTTTTCTTTGTCTTACACTTAGGGGGAACCTTTTGGTGTTTGTCTTTTCCTATTCAATTATTTATTTTCATTTATTTTCATTTATTTTTCTTTATTTAATTTTGCTCCAGATCTTTTCATCTTCACACCGCTTTATTCCTACACAATTATAATATAATATTAAGCATAAGATAATATAATTAATATTCAAAAGAATATTAAAAGTACTAGAACATGAGGCAATAATGGTTAAATATATACTTTTTTGGCCGAACATCACTACCCCACACTTAAACGTTGCTCGTCCTCGAGTCAACCAACAATTTACACTATTTTTTAGCACATTATACTTAACACATTCGAAGCACACTACACCAATGACTATGGTGGATAGCAACATTTAGCTTAGCATATGCATTCAAAACATACTTCCCTTTTCATATGCCAAACTTCAAAAATATTCAATCAAAGAAAACATGCTCATAACAATTCTAGCCTAAAAAACCCAACTCAGTGTCACCATGCACTCATGACTTGAATACTCAAGATTGTAGAGAAGTCTAATAATGTTACATATACCTCGTGAAACCATATGCCCTCACAAAAAGAACAAGAGAGTAAGTTGAATCCACACATTCGGATCTCATGATCAAATATAGTTTAAGGACTCACATATATCAAAGAAATCTCTCATTCTCACAAAGAAGTTGCATGCATGCAATGGTACCATAGGCTTGTCCTTAATGTAAATCTCTACTAATGTAGGTTTGCTCGATCTAAAATTAATTAGGACTTTTTCATGGTTGTAATATGGGCTAAGGGACGGGTAGGATATATTTAAGAATAATGACTAACCCTCCTAAGCACTTTAATACATCACAAAATTAACTTTAAGCGCGAATTCTTCAATTCAACTTCAAATTCACAAACAAGATCACCCCCAAAAATGTATTATTTTTCTTTAAGCACTACCTTAATTCATACCCCGCTAGTTAGGACAAGATGTACTTATTTATCTACACTCAATTTTTTCAGACTTTTTTTTTCTTTTACAATTCTCGCTAGTGGTGTATCTCTTACAATACAAAGTGCACTTTTCTTTCTTCCATTGGTTACACTCAAAAGCCATCCAAGTTTTCTCCTTACTTCTTCTAGCACTCATTTTTCAAGTTAAGTGCTTTAAGAGGTAAATCGATTCTCTTTCTATTACTACTCTAGAAAAGAAAGTCCCACTACTCAATGGCTTTCGATCTTCATTCCCCCATTTAGATATTGAATAGAACGAGTTTGATTCATGATTTCGTTACATACCAAATAAGAGATTGTTAGAAGAAAGCTCCTATAGTAGATAACTATAGCCCTTTGTATAGGTTGGGTGCTTGTTTAAGTCCATAAAGTGCCTGCGTGAGGCGACAAACAGAGATAGAATGATTTTTGAATAAAAAGGAAATAGTCTTGTAATGTGGGTGCCAAATAAAAGTCTATAGATTTAAAAGGGTTAACTAAGGATAGATTATATTTATGATAAATATTAAAGCTCGAAAAGATCAAAGAAGGCCTAAAGTCATTATTCAAACCGATCATCACCTAAATTTCGCTTCAACTCACATACCAGACAAGTTCTAGATACAAGTATAGTGATATGGACAAAAACCTCACCACACATGGCACATGAATCATAAAGTATAGCCTCATTCCGACGCACAAGTTGATGCAAGTATACACGGACCACAAGATATTAAGCATTAAGCACAAAGTGAACACAAATCAAGAAAATGAAACATATGCGTCAATAACATGTTATCCAATTAAACATGGCATCACGAACAATTTCAAAATATAGGTAAGATTCTACACATGCCAAAACCTAGATATGCTACTATAAAATAAGTCAAGGGCACCTAGGTTCATCATTCATCCTCATTTTTATTCCCTAAATCTTACTCCAACAATAAAAACTATTACCGATTCAAGTTATATCCCATGGAAAAGAATCGAGGCACAAAGAAAAATCATAAGGGATTAATACTACCTAGAAAATAAAAGCACATGTTTTTGTATTTTCGGTTAGACTTTAATCCCTCAAGAAAACTGCCAAGTAGATCCATCGTCGGGAAAAGACCGAAATTATTTTTCATTTTTTTCAATTTTTTATTTATTTATTATTTTTTAAATTAAGCTACTAAAACTATTAATACTATATTATTCTACTACATATGCAATTAAAAATAAGAAGCTAGCTAACAATAAAAAGATAAGAAACTAACAATATACTAATATAATACTATACAAATCACAAAGAATCTTTCACCCCACACTTAAAATAGTGTAGTGTCCCCAATGTAAAAATAAAGCAAAAATAACAAGGGTGGACAAAAAAAAACTCGGCGAAAGGACGAAGCAGTAGCAGCTCACAGGGCACTCAGACTTCTCCCAAGGATACTCCTTTGTGCGGGTACCTCACACTAGTTCCAACCATCTGGCTTGCTTTTGCGCATGTTATGGACTTGATTCATATCAAAGTCATACAAAGAAAAAACAAATACTACAAAAATAACATAGTAATAAAAATAAATAAAGAAAGAAAAACAACAAAAAACAGTAAGGTTGAGTTGCCTCCCAGAAAGTGTCTGATTTAACATCGCGGCACTACGTGAACCACCTTGTGCTACCATCTTGAACTTATGAATTGAGCCTCAAATTTGGCTGCACGTTTTCTCCTATGCTCTTTTGGTGGGGGTACAAAGATACCAGGACAAGTAATAAATTTTTCACTCTGAACTTCTCGTCCTTTTGATGAGGAATGTAATTTTTACTTTTTGACACAATAAATTCAAGAATATAGGCACTCTCACCCTCACTCTTTGACTCCCTCATAGGCCCAGATGGCTTGATTACTATCTTACTATCTAAACACAATGTGAAAAAATGATTCGAATGAGGTCTAATGTGCCCTAATTCATAGATTGTACTACTATTTACATCCCCATATATACCCACACTCAAGTCTCCTAAAGTAATGTTATCGACTCTCTCATATGAATCTAGAGCACTCTTCTCATGTCATGACCCAAATTCTCTCTGTTGGGTGTCGTGATGGCACCTAGCCTTAGAGACTAGGTCAGCCTAACATTAGCTGAAATAGCAACAATATTGAACCAACATCTGACGATTTCAAAATAAAAAAACTCTTTACAAATTACAAATCCCAAATCGGGTAGTACAAGTCATAAGCTCTACTGAGTTACTAGGAGGTCTACAAATACAACTATTTTGAAATAAGGAAAAACAGTATAAACACAACATCAGAGAGTGACTCCGAATCTTGCGAACGCACCAACATGTTTACCTTGAGTCTCCACAGCAAAATCCGCACAAGTAACAAGCGATCAACTGACTCTGATATACCTATGTAGTATGAGTACACTACAGCGGTACACAACAAGTATCAAGACTAACCTTAGTGGAGTAGTGACAAGGAACAATCAAGACACCTACTGGACTAAATAGCCTGAGCAAGTATAAGTGGAGAACTAACAGAGTACAACAAAACTACGTAATGACAATAATGATTCAATTCTTACCATAGGAAATAAAAACTACCATTAACAACGGAACGCCACAAGTAATAACATAGAAGAGTAAGATGAAAACAATTTAAATCTGGAGCAAAAGATTAAAGGAATGACAAGTAGCAACCAGATTAAAATAACCACTTTCACACAAGGTTTTATCCAATAATCTCCATGAGGTACCGAACCTCAAAATATTCATAATTCACGGGTCCCAATTTGTGAACCCTAAACACTTGGCATCTTGTGCCCTCATTACAACTAATAACTACACGGACGACGCACGTGCCAATTAAACCCTTCTCACGTAGAGGCAAATAGATGAGGGTGTATAGAAATGATAAATAACATCAAGATCCATTTTCTTGAATCATTAGGGGTGATTAACTATGTGTATGCTTGTGTCAATGTTCTATCGCAGTTCCAGTCAACAAGTAAGATTAGCGACAATGAATGACACATAAGAAATGATCACCACGAAATAAATACGGTATAACGCACACAGAGTAGGCACACCACTACACAAATAACAACAATAAAAATTCCCCCAGACCATCACAATCAATCCCCGACATAGCCCACCCTGTCTCTCCACGTATGCAATAATAAAGTAAATGCCCGCCTTGTCTCGCTACACGTGCATAATAATGTTCCCACCTTGTCTCTCCACATGCGCAACCCACATATATAGCCCCCCTTGGTACGCCACATGTGCAAATATCAATAGTAACAATAGCACAACAGAAACCTCGTGCAACACAATAACATCCGTACAGAAAAAACCTCGTGCATCACAATAACAACCGCACGACAGAAACTTCGCGCATCACAATAACAACCGCACGACATAAACCTCATGCATCACAACAACAAGTAAAATAGCAACAATGATAATAACACAAGAGTACGACAAATAAATCAACTATGAAATTCCAAAGCTCAAATAAACGGAAGAAACGAACTCACAAGGAAAGACACAACAAAAAATAACGATACCACTTGGAAATAGCTCAACAAGAAAGAGATACTATGTAGCAATGACCTCCACATAAGTGCAATTCAACAACAAGGGAGTTATCACGAGTCGATAATTTCAAATAAGGATAAACAATTACAGAAGAGATAATAATAATTTCAAATAAAGATAAGCCGTTAGGAAAGGATAATTTCGAATCGATGTTCAAAACTCGATTATTCTCTTTAGAAAAGTTTTTGATAAAAACCCAAAATTCTCCAATCAAAACATGGATTAATTCAAAAATGAACTTTTGTAATCATATTCAACAACAACAACAACAACCCAATGAGATCCCACATGTGGGGTCTGGGGAGGGTAGTGTGTACGCAGACCTTTTGTAATCATATTAAAATACAAAAATTATAGATAGATACTTACCCCCATGAAAAGACGAGAATAACACGCGAAAAGCACCTCAATCGGAGCTCTAGAACTCAAGATATGCTTAAAATACCAAAATAACGCAATCTGATTTTTTTATACTCAGGGATTTTAGCTTTCGCGACAACAAATCCGCACCTGCGCATTTTCAGCTGTAATTTCCGCTTTTGCGGACCAATTTTCTCACCTACGGGGTCGCAGATGCGGACCCAACTTTGCATCTACGAAGCACCAACACCAGTTGGTCCAACTCTCTTCTCCGACACTAAAATGAGCATAACTTCCTCATAAAATGTCCAAATTCGACGATTCTTTTTGCTATGGCTCCGTAATTATGATGCGGATCTATTGATTCAATCAAAATAGAAATTGGAGCTCATTTGTCTAATTTGGTACCATTTATGCTGGAAGAAACGAAGTTGAAACATAAAAAATGAGCGCAACACAACCCAAACATATTCAAAACTCACTCGAGCCCCTCGGGACCACGTTCGAACATACCAATAAGTCCTAAAACATAACACTGACTATCCTGAGGCCTCAAATCACATCAAAAAATATCAAAACTACAAATCTCACCATGAATCAAACTCATGAACTTTCAAATTTTCTAACTTCTAAAACTCGCACTGAAAGCTATCAAACCAACTCGGAATGACGTCAAATTTTGTAGGCAAGTCCAAAATTACATAAAGGGGATTTTCCAACTCTCAGAATCATATTTCGACCCAGATATCAACAAAGTCAACTCTTAGTCAAACCTTCCAAACTTCAATATTCCAACTTTCGCCAAAATGATTCAAATAACCATACGGACCTCCATATCCAAATCTGGATGCACGCCTAAGTCCAAAATCACCATAAAAGCCTGTTGGAATCGCAAAACTCAATGTCTGAGTCGTTTACACAAAAGTCAAATTTCTATCAACTTTTATCGCTTAAGCTTCCACAATTATAATCCTTTTTCTAAATTGACTCCGAATCATCCGGTAACTGTACTCGACCACACATGCAAGTCATAACACAAAATATGAAGTTTTTCAAAACATTGTTCCGCCGAACGAGACTTTAATTTACAAAATGACCAGTCGGGTCGTTACATCTCAATATTGCATCCTCAAGAAAAACATGATCTAATAATTGGTATTCTTGTTTTAGCTCTTCAATTTGGTCTAGAAGATTTTTTTCAACTTCACACAACTCATCATTATATTAATGGACGTTACACGCATCAAACTTTGCGCTCAAATCCGCATCAATTATGTACAACCAAGCCAAAACTGTTAATTTCATGTGCAAGATCAACTCTCTCCTTAGACCAATCATCCACCAACGTTGTAAGAAGACAACGTCATTCCGCATGTTCCCTTAATGGAGAATATCCATCCCAATACCATCCCTTACTCCCATATTCAAATTCAGATTTCCAAGAGGTCAAGCCATGACAAGCCCAAATATACGGGCCATAAAATTCTTCCGTCAACCTAGTGTCTTCATCAATAACCTTACCTCTGTATATTTCATCCCCGGATGTCATATTGAGAGAACTAGAAACACACTAAGAGAAAAATCATATAGTAATAAAAATAAAATTATTTACCAAAAGAAAAAAAACTTGTAAAGATAAATTTAAAAGTTTAATCTAGAAAATAATTAATTTCCATGTCCCTGGAAACGACGCCAAAACTTTGTTGCAGCCAAATGCGCACGCAAGTATACGCGATTGTTTAGTAATAAAGTGATAAGATAGAGTATCGAACCTACAAGGACTTCTTATGAACTATTAACCAAATTAGGCAGTCCTAATTATTTAACAAGGATTCACTGAAAAAGTTATGTTACTAAGCTAATTAAACTAAAAAGAAAATAACAAATGAACTTTAAACAGAGGAAGAATTTTTTATATATTATCAATGTGATGAAAACATTCTAGGTTCATGGGGTATCTAACAATCCTATTGTATTCTTCAATTAAATTGATTAATTAACGTTTTCCTACTCGCCTATTCAAGATAACCTAACTTGTGTATGTCTATAGAGTTAGAATCAACAAGAATGCATTCGTAATTCTTGTATAATAACCAAGCAAGACAATTACCATATGCCTATCCTAACCACGAATCCATTCCCGATGCCCGGGTTCAAGAACTTGCTCTACTCAATCCTATGTGAAATCTAAAATTCTCCATTTCGAGTTCAACTCTAGATTCGTAGATTGTATTCAATTGGTGATTAAGAAATTAAAAATAATACGATAAATTAAGAATTCAAATCCCCTTTTCCTTTTCCTATTTAATTATTTTATTTTCGTTTCTTTTTCTTTCGCATTTTATTCAATTTTGCTCCAAATCTCTTCATCTTCACACCGCTTTATTCATACACCGTTAAAATATAATACTACGCATAAAATAATATAAGTAATACTCAAAAGAAGATTAAAAGTACTAGAACGTGAGGCAATAATGGTTCAATATATACATTTTTTGGCCGAACAACAATAGACGACAAATTAACCGAAGTTATATATAAATAATACAACTGCAAGCATCTTGCAAAACATAAAGGGAGGGGTCAAAGAATTGTAAAAAGTCCCCGCTCTTTTAAAAAAATCTTTTTAACTAGTCTGATTAGGTTAAATATTTCAAATTTTATACAAAAAATGCAAAAATAATATACGCTATTAGATTAACTAAAAGATAATTATAGGTGACTATTCACATTAAGTATAGCAACCTGAAAAATGAGGTAGGTAACTTGCAACATCTATTCACAAATATATATCATGTATCTTACCATCAAGGGGCGAGGTAGGCTTCACTCTTGGAGCTACCTAACTTGCTGACATCCCAACGAAGAGAACCATTATTACATAACAAAAAGTTTCAAGTTCAAGCACCCCATGGTATTGCACAACAAGGCATTTTATGGAAGTTTACAAATGACTGACAAAAAATTCTCTCTCTAACATTCTCTCTCAACGGTAACATCTTCAACAGCTAAGGTGTGAACTCATGCGACGCCTTATGGAACTAATTCTGGCCAACCAACCAGTGCATATCACACAACCAAATCCTCCTACAGACATAAGGCCATTGGTGGGTACACCTGACCCAAAAACCTCATACTCTACTACTGTAATTGGGACCTCTAGCTTTAGCAACTCCACTACCACCAACACTGTGGTTGCTAGGAAAACGACCCACAACGGCAAACCGTCAGTCATCTTCCAAGCCTACGACTACTATGGGGTGATGGCGGAGGATTGCAAATGGACACTGGTAGGAAATTCACAATGGGAAAACCAAATATTGAAACTATTTGGGTAAAATTCATAGAGCAAATCCTTTGAAAAGAAAGGTAAGAATTGGGTCTTATAACTATAGACATGTTTGCATTGAATTTAATAATGAATCATACTTCGGCTATTTCCAACGTTTCAGGGGAATCACTGGATCCCTAATGCAAATATTCAAATGGGCCCCCGATTTCGACCCCAATGAAGACACGTTTCTAGCCCTTATATGGGTTTTATTGCCAAAATTCATGTGTTTAAATGGGACTATTTAAGAAAAGTATTAGAAAAAATTGGCACTCCAATGAGGAGGACATAAACACCATTGCGAGAACCAGACCCCATATGGCTAAAGTTAGGGTCGAAGTGCACTTGATGAAACCCCTACCCGATTTTGTCTTCATGGGTATTGAAGGAGATACATCAGGTCTGAAGGGTAAGGATAAAAACTTAGAGCACGAGGGAGTTCCAGCTTTCTGTAAACATGCAAATTGCAGGGTCATGATTTTGAAAGGTGCAAGGTTAAGTCAAGAAAAAGGGAACAAGCTAGAGCTAACAGGGACAATCAAAGGGTCGAGGAAAATGAAGACTGGGCGAGGAATCACAACTCTGAATATGCAGGAATTAACGCCAAGATAGTAGAGGCACAAAAACACAATTACAACAAAAAAGATGATGGATTTACTCAAGTTAGAAACAAGAGGAACAAGAAAAAGAAAGCCTTCCAAGGTAGAGAGCTCAAATGCTAACACTAACGCCAAGCAAGCACACAAGAAGAGAGAATAATTGCAATCTCCACATGCTTCAGCAACTCTACAAAATAGAAAGCTCAAGCAAAATAATCTTTCAAAGACACTCTTGTAGGAAACTCTTATGGAAATATCACTAACCAAGGAAAAGGGACTCCTCCAGTCAAGAATAACAACATAAACGAGAAAAAGAAAACAAAAAGTCGACTACCCAATGTCTGAAGGTTAAAAAGAGACTGTGTACCAAACAAAAACCAAGGCAAATAAAGGAGAAAATCATGGAAGCAATACAAAGGGAATACAGCATCAACATTGAGAACAGAGTAAGAGAAACTATGACAGACAAATGTAAAGAGATCGAGGCTCAACATGAAGCTAAAACCAATAATCACGAAATTAGTAGTGTTAGATCGAATCATTAGATGTTGTCTCTAGTCACTACTGATACGGCTTGCATACAAAACAAAGGAGGCAAAATTATAATTGACCTTGGAACACTTGGACACATCCCGGGGAGAATTGAACAATAAGCATGGCCTAGACATAGACAACAACTCAGTCTACGAATCAGGAGAGGACATTAACAGTGAACATTCACAAGAGGCCTCTACTGATGAGCAAGTAGCTGACAACTCTATAGGATGAAGTGAGGATGAAGACGAACAAGTTGCAGACAGTTTAGCTGAAGTATTTACACCTGCTCCAAAGAAACCTGATGATCCGAGTCCAAAGAAACAGAGGAGATAATACAAAGACAAGGCCTTTCACCCAGAGGGCACAAGAAAAGGAATCACAAAGGTAATGGAGGTCATCCCAAAACATCCAATACCAAAAGAAAAAAGGCAACTTAAGAACCCTCAATCTTTCCTAATGATTAACATCATTAATTGAAATATTAGGGGCATGATTTCGAAGGGTGCGAGTGAAAGATTAGCCAAACTAATCAGAATTCATAAGGCTCATATGATCATTCTCCAAGAACCTTTCCTCTATTCCTAAAAGTTAGAAGATTTCAGAAGGTACCTAGGATTTGATCAAGCAGTCACTAACAAATGTTGTAAGCTATGATGTTTTTGGAGTAGTGAGTTAGATTGTGATGTCATCGACAATAGAAAATAATATATTACTTTGAAGATCAATAGTGGAGAACATACCTACTGGATCACAATAGTGTATGCTAGGAACCAACCAATGTAACGAAGGAAATTGTGGAATAAATTGAGGACCATTAGAAATAGAGTTAATGGTCCGTGGACCATCCTTGGCGACTTTAACTCTATTATGGATGTAGCGAAGAAGAAATGAGGCACACCTCACACTCTTAGTAAAAGTACTGACTTTATTACCTGCATGTATGACTGTGGAATATCTGATCTAGGTTACACATGGAATCCGTTTATATGGTGCAATGACAAAAAAAAGAAGAAGAATCGGCACAAAACTGGACATGTTATTTATTAATGAGTACTGGACTGAGGTCTTCCAAATCAATTGAGTTGACCATCACGCTAAAGCAGGGTCAGACCATAGTCTCATCACTTTCAAGTTTGGAAATGAGAATACTAAAGCTATCAATTACTTCAAGTTCCTTAATTTCTAGATAAAGAAGAGTTACTATATTTACTTAATTGAAAGCATCTGGAATAATGAGGTACATGACAATAACCAATGGATCCTACATTAGAAGCTGAAAGTTGTAGCCAGAGGTCTTAGCAAATGGTCAAATGAGTCCATCGAAGATGTCTTCGCTTCAGTCAAACAAATGGAGTTGGAGATATGTAGGTTAAAGCATGAAAATGAGAACAACAAAAATGATGTTAACAAGAAAAATTTGTACAAGGCCCAAGTTTAATATACCAGATTAGGGTTGTGCGTTTGGATCAGATATACGAAAATTCGGACTGATCCACTCTATTCAAATATTCATATTTTGAGTTTTTATTATTTGTATATGGATTATATTTTTTTAAAGTTCGGATATCTGAATGGATTTGGATTGTTATAGTTTTAATCAAATTCGACCCGAAATCTGAAATTATATGGACCTATATAAATACTAGACTAAAATATCAGGGTTAGGTCTTCTTTCTTATTTCATTTTTCAGACTTAGCCACTTAGGTTATATCAATACTCTCTGTCTCTCTCTCTCTCACTTCTTTGTTCCACCTATCTTATCCAAGATTCCAACTCTCTGTTCGATTCCCATTCTCAATCACGACTAGACGTCGCACAACCCTAATCGACGGTAAGACTAGCGTCTCTCTCTAACTATTATTTATTATTGGTTCCATGATTTCTTTATCCCTCTCTCTTAGAGCTTAAAGGTGGTGTTTTTCTTCTTTTATTTCACGAAAGAAATCAAAACAAAGGTGTTTGTTATCTTTTGTTTTTGTGTCTTTTATTTTTTTTAACTTTCATCCTCTGTCTTTTTCCAATTTTTGGTTGTATGTATCAATTTGGCTTTATGATCGGTCTTTTATGTTGCTTTCATGTTCTGCTCTTCCACATCTGATTTTACTTTGAATTTTTTTTTGTTTTCGTAGATGGAAAATGAGGCATGGACGGGGAATGAACTTCAAATTTTTGAAACTGTGGTGAAAGTGTTCACGACCCTATGTTCCTTCTGTAGGATGTCGTGAAGGCACCTAGTCTTTCAGACTAGGTAAGCCTAACGACATGCAAAACTATAGAAATAAAAACTTAAAATCTCATAGATTCAACAACTACATAAATAATATCAATATGTACAACTCCAAAAACCTAGTGAAATATAAGTCAAAAGCTCTAAGTGACAGTGCTGAATAATCTTATACATCATTGTCTATACTAGGATAATGAAATAAGGAAAACAAGATAGAAGGGGACTCCGAGGCCTGCGTACGCAGGCATGTGTACCTTGAAATCTCCAAAGAAACCTCAACTCACTAATGCAGGACTGATATGAAGTACCTGAATCTTCACAAAACGATGAGCAAAAGCGTAGTATGAGTATACCACAACGGTACCTAGTAACTACCAAGCCTAACCTCGGTAGAGTAGTGACGAGGTCAGGTCAAGTCCCTAAGGAGATAATAAGAAACAAGACGAAAGATATAACGATATAATCAAAATAACAAAGGAAATGAAATAAATAAGGAATTTAATAAAATTTAACAACACAGAACCAAAACAGTTAATACAACAGGGAAGGAAAAAAGGATTTACACCTTAAGGAAACAAACAACCAAGGCAAATACAACAAATAAAGAAAGATCAACACGGTCCACTACCGAGGTACCGCCTCGTAGTCCCAAATTATAAAAGTAACTCACAGGCTTTTCCTTATACCACCACAGGAGACTTTACAGTTAGTTTTGAAAATCATTTTTACCGAAATAGCACCCCGCGTTTTAGCCCACCTTATCACAACGCATGACTTCTAGTAGTTCCCCTACTAGCCACGCGTATTAAGCCCACCTTTTCACCACATGCGTTTCAACAATCCAGACCTTATACCACCGCATACGTATCAATATTAACAACAACACGACAGAAACCTCGTGCAAACCTCAAGTGACCAATGTCACACTTGCCAGAAAAAGTCAACACTAACAAACTACGTAGAATTAGACTAAGTACGGTGACTACAATATGTTAAAGTAACTCAATTAAAGCATTAAAGAGAAACTACATAGCTAAAAATTGAAAATTTCACATTTAGTCCATGCACGCACTCGTCACCTTGCGTACGTCTTTCACACATCACAATTATCACAACAATGCCAAATCCTAAGGGAAATTTCACCCACACAAAGTTTGACAAGTCACTTACCTCAAACCACGCTAAATCAATCAACTAGAAGGCCATTCCCTAGATTTTCCAACTCTGAACAACTCGAATCTAGCCAAAACAATTTCATACTATAAATATGACTATAGAAAACTAATTTAAATAATAAAATTACGATCTTTGTAAAGAATTGAAAAATCGATCAAAAAAGTCACCCCAACTTGCGTCTCAGAATCCGATGAAAGTTAAAATCCGAACACCCATTCAACTACGAGTCTGACCATACCAAAATTACTCAAATTTGATACCAAAATCTCACTCAATTCTCCAAAATTCGGCCTAAGAGTTTTTCTCTCTTTTTCCCAAATTTCAACCCAATTAAAAAATTAAATGATTAAATCAAGGATATATTCATGTAACTTAACCAAATCCGAGTTAGAATCACTTACCCCGAATCGAGTCCTTGAAAAACCCACGAGATATCGCCACAAATCGAGCTCTCTAGGTCCAAAAATAAAGTATGAGATGAAACCCTCGTTTATATATTACCACATCTGTTCTCCCAAAGTACTGACCACACATTTTTTGTCTGTTCCACGCTTCCAAGTTTCGCGATCGCAACCCAAATTGTGCGACCGCACTTCAGCAGTAACTGCACTACTAGGCTTCAGTAAATTGATCATAACGTTTTGTACAAATGTCCAAATGAAAAATGGTTTGATTTTCCAAAAACTAGACTCAAAGGGCTAAAACTTTCAATTTTGGATCATCTCCAATATTTCTTATAGATTAAAATATACAAGCTTCCGAAGTCAGACCATCAAACTTGCGGATTTTCCCCTGCGGTCCGCACATTTCCACTGCCTCCGCACTCAGTGAGTTTTCGGCTGCACATGAGGCTTTGCCTCAGCATTCGAAAATGTTCCCTCTGCACTTCCACTTCTCCAGAACCAATCATCAAAGTGCTAAAATGCCCAAACTTGTTCAAAACTCACACGTAACACACCCGAGGCCCGCGGGACCCCATCCCAACATACCAACAAGTCCTAAAACCTGATACGAACTTAGTCAAGTCCTAAAATCATATCAAACAACATAAAAAACATGAATATCAACCCAAATTAAAGCCTATGGACTTATAAATTTCGAAACCAATGTCGATTCATACCAAAATAACTCCGATTGACACCAAATTTTGCACAAAAGTCTAAACGACATTACAGACCTATTCTGACTTCCGAAATTAGGATCCAACCCCTATATCAATAAATCCAACTTCCAGTTAAACTTCCAAAAAATCTTCCATTTCCAACTTTTGCCAAATCATGCTGAAACGACCTATGACCTCCATATCAACATCCGGATACGCTCCTAAGACCAAAATCACCATGTAGATCTATTGGAACTATCAAAACTCTATTCCGGATTGATATTCACACAAGTCAAACTACGGTTAACTCCTACGATGAAAACTTCCAACTTAGGGACCATGTGTCCCATATCACTTCGAAACTCTCCCGAACGCGACACCGAGAACCTCGACAAGTCACGTACCCACAATATAGCATAGATGGAGCATAAATTAGGGGATCAGGACTAAAAAACTCAAAATTAACGGCCGGGTCGTTACAAAATTGGTATTTCAAATGATTCCACAATCAACCACGAATCTAAATCTGGTTCGAAGAAAAGAAAAATCGTTAAAGAAAAATCAGTTGCTTGGCTCCATTTCAACATGATCACTGATACCGAGGGTGTGAAAAAAGCAAATGCAAGTATTGTCCAGAAGAATATGTAGCTCATATGAAAAATAGTGGCACAAGGAATTTGTTATAACATATTCTCAAGTGTTCGAACAATCCCAACAAGGCGGAAAAAAGCCAGACAACATTAGCTTTTCAACAGAAAGGTCAAACATGTGATGTTTCACTTATCCCTTGGAAATTTGATCAAGAGGCATGTAGGGGGGCTTTAGCTCGTATGATAATTAAAGATGGATAACCCTTTATTTCTATTGAAAAAGATGGATTTAGAGACTTTGTGAGAACTCTTCAACCTTTATTTAGTATTCCATCTCGTACTACTATGATTAGGGATTGTCTTGAGATGTACCATAAAAATAGACTTGCTTTGAAGTTAATTCTTAAGGAATCAAAACAGAGAATTTGTATTATGACTGATACATGGACTTCAATTCAAAGAATTAACTATACGTGTGTTATAACACATAACATTGAAAAGAAGTGGAAATTGCATTAAAAGGTATTGAATTTTTGTCGAATTACTAGTCCTAAAGGTCAAGATTTAGCTAGTGGTATTTGCTAAGTGTTTACTTGAATGGGTACTAGATAAAGTATTTACTGCGACAGTTGATAATGCGAGTTCTAACGTTGTGACAATTAAATAATTATCCAAACAATTTACTAGATGAAACACTAACTTGATGGAAGGTAAGCATGTTCATGTAAGATGTATGACTCACATCATCAATCTAGTTGTTCAAGATGGGTTGAGAGAAGGGAGTGTGTCTGTTGAACGAATAAGACAAGTTGTTAGGTATATAAGACATCTCCCGCAAGATGGAAGAAGTTTAAAGAATGTTGTGATCTTGATAAAATTACTTCTAAAAATCATTGTTCTTGGATGTACCTACTGGGTGGAACTCCACATACTTGATGTTGAAGGATGCTACAGTTTATGAGGAAGCATTTACAATATATTGTGATATCGATTATAGTTTGATGTCATGTATTTCTAACTGCCTTTGTGAGTATGGAAGCTTGAAGGTTTACTTTTAATTAGTGATTGGGATTGTGCAAGACGTATTGCGTAGTTTTTGGAAATATTTTATGAACTCACCTTAAAAGTATCAAGTACACTTTATATCACGTCTAATGTGCACTGTCTTGAAATATGTGTAGGTGGTTATTTTTTGAAAGAGTTGATGCAAAATGAAGATGCTTTTTTGAGAGGAATGTCAAAGAATATGAACGAGAAATTTGACAAGTATTGGGGGGATCCATAAAATATGAACAAAATAATTTTTATTTCATGTGTGTTTGATGCACGACACAGGTTTCATACTTTTTCATCTGCGCTTGCTGCTATGTTTGGAAAAATAATAGGTATGAAAATACAAGAGGAGGTGAAAACATATATGAAATTTTGGTTCAATGTATATGCAAAGAAGAATGGTGGTTCTGGTTTATGTCCATATTCTCCATCTTCTCTTGGTTCATGTCTATGTTCTCTATCTTTATCTACTTCTTCATCATCGCTCTAAAAATTCATGCTAGATTAAATAAGCATAAAAAGTGTGGAGGAGCTAACTCTTAAACAATGTTAGATAAATATTTGAGTGAATATGTTGAGGAAGACTATGAAAAGTTTAACATTCTTGGGTGGGCGGCTAATATGGCCCGTGATGTAACGACCCGGTCAATCGTTTTAAAAGTTAGCACCCTGATCCCCTAATAACTGCTTCTCCCATGCCTTATTATGTTAATGGAACTTGTCAGAGCATTGAGTGGTGAAATTTGGAGTGATTTAGGACACATAGTCCTTTAGGGTGAATTTCATATTTAGAAATCGGACCGTAGCTAGAGCTGTATGAAGACGGATTCGGAAAAGAATTTCATCGACTCCGTTAGCTCCGTTGAGTGATTCCGGGGTTAGGAGCATGTTCGGAATGTGTTTTCGAGGTCGGTTGTAGATTTAGGCTTGAATTGGCAAAAATTAGAATTTCGGCGATTTCGGCCGATAGGTGAGATTTTGATATCGGACTCAGAATGGAATTCCGAAAGTGACAGCAGGTCCGGATGTCATTTATGACTTGTGTGCAAAATTTGAGGTCATTCAGACGAGTTTAGACGTGTTTCGGCGTCGAATGTGAATTCTTGAAAATTCCTAAGTTCTTAGGCTTGAATCTATGCATATTTGATGATTTTGATGTTATGAGACGTGTTTTTAAGGCCCGACCAAGTTTGGATGAGGTATTAGGGTCGGGTGGTGGTTTTGGTTAAGGTCCCGGGGGCCTCGGGTATGTTTCGGGTATTCAACGGGTATATTTTGCCCTAAGTCTTCAGCTGTTTTTGCTGGTTTTACACCAGCAGTTCCTTGTTCACTTGGATCGCAAGGTATTATCCGCGATCGCAGAGGGTAAGTGATGGAGGCCTGGAGTTTATCTCTGCGATCGCACGATATGGTCCGCGATCGCAGTTCATTGAAAAGTTGGTCTCCGCGATCGCATGCTGCAGGTCGCGATCGCATAGTGTTTTCCCAAGGTCTGAGGGAGGTCGAATGGTTACTCTGCGCGATCGCAGGAGTACAGACGCGATCGCATTAGTCCATCCCCTGAAGGTCCGCGATCTCAGACGCTCAACCGCGTTCGCATAAGGTAGTTTGGGATGCGTGGGGTTTTACTCTCCGCGATCATAGAGGGTTTTCCGCGATCGAATAGAAGGAAATATCTGGACAGATTATTAAACCCATCTCGAGGGTTTAAGGCTTATTTCACCATTTTTGAATTGTGGGAGATCGGGAGAGGCGATCGTTGAGGGACCTTCCACCTGGGTATTCTAGGTAAGTGATTTCTCTCCATAATAGGTCTATTTCCATGATTCTAATCTTAAATTCCACCCTTAAATTCGAGATTATTGAGTAGAAATTTGGGAAAATTGGAAGAAACTTCTTAGACCAAATTTTGGGTTTTTGATTGGGTATTTGACCCCCGATTTGAGAGTTTTTCATATGGTTAGACTCGTGAGCGAATAAGGGTTCAAAAAAACATAAATTGTATCTGAATCCGAGACGTGGGCCCGAGAGGCATTTTGGTCAATTTTTCTAATTTCGCGTATTAGTTCCGAATTAATTAGTTAGTTTGAATTCTTGAAATGATATTTACATTATGCAATCGTATTGAATAGATTTGGGCCACCCAGAGTTGGATACTCGTGGCAAGAGCGTGATTATTGGTTGATTAGCACAGTCGAGGTAAGTGGCTTGCCTAACTCTGTGTTGGGGAATTTCCCTTAGGCATTTTTAACTAGTTTTTCTATAAAAACCCCGTGTACGTGAGGTGGCGAGTGCGTGCAGGGGATATTTTTACTAAATTTACATCGCTCTTTCTGTGACCTGCCTCACTTTCAATCCTATTATTACTGTTATTTGTTCGAATTGCGTAACAAATTTAAGATCTTACCATGACAATCAATTTTTACCCGATTTTCCACTCGTTGCAGTTATTTGAAGCTGGTTTTCATAATTTAACCCATAATTTCCAACTGTTTTTTTTCCTTCAAAAACCTTTGAATTTTGCGATATCTGATATACATCTCGCATTACATATTTACATTGGGACTGCGGGCTATGACTTGAGACTTTCCCTTGCATTGCATTGCATATTTACATTGGGACAGCGGGCTATGACCTGAGACTTTCCCTTGCATTGCATCGCATATTTGCATCGGGACTGCGGGCCGAGACCTTAGACTTCCCCTTGCATTGTATGGCATATTTACATTGGGACTGCGGGCTATGACTTTAGACTTTCCCTTGCATTGCATCGCATATTTGCATCGGGACTGCGGGCCGAGACCTTAGACTTCCCCTTGCATTGTATGGCATATTTACATTGGGACTGCGGGCCGAGACCTGAGACTTTCCCTGGTATTGCATTGCATTGATATTTATTGACTTATATGTTGTGCGGTACTGAGATCTATTGCTTCGTTCTTTCCGGTTTACTTTACCCTTCGTTAATTATTACTTCTTTACTTAACTATTAATTATATCTGCTTATTTTTTTCAAAACTCAGTAGAGCCGCAACCTGACCCCGTCACCACTTGACTGGGGTTAGGCTTGGAACTTACTAGGTACCGAATGTGGAGTAATCATGCCCTTCTGCGCATGTTTTTCCCATGTGCAGATCCAGGTACCAGTGCGCGATATCGAAGCTAGCCGAGCAGCGGGCATTTGGAGACTTAGAGTTATTCTGCAGCGTTCGCAGAGTTTCCGAGTCCCCCTCCTATCCTAGCATAGATATAGCTTGTAGATGAGATTATACTTTCATTCCTCTCCAGTTTTTGTATGATGAGCCATAGAGTTAGCTTGTGATGTTTGTAGATATTCCGGGTCTTGGGTAAAGTAAGTTGTAAATGCCGAGAGGCATTGATTACTAGTATGACTTTATTTCATTTTTCACTAATTTGACTTGTTCACCTTTAATTTACTCAACTATTTAGGCTTACCTAGTCGTCTAGACTAGGTGCCGTCACGAAACCCAGTTGGGGGGGAGGGGGAGGGAATCGTGACAAAATGGTGGAAAATTGGGTCGTGACAAGTTGGTATTAGAGCGTCTAGGTTCATAGAAATCACAACATCACAAGCCGGTTTATTAGAGTCTCGCGGAGACGTCCGTACTTATCTTCGAGAGGCTATGTAACTGTTAGGAACAATCATACTTCTTGGAATCTCTTCTCGTGCCGACAATTGTTACAAATTTCTTAAACTCTATTATTCTTGCTTACAGATGGTTCGCACTCGCACCGGACGTACTGGCGATCAGGAACCCGAGCCCCCAGCCAGAGTCACCAGAGGCAGGGGCCGGGGCAGAGGACGAGCATGTGGTGCAGCCCGAGCACTGGCTAGAGCGGAGGTAAAGGATCCCCCAGCAGCCACAATTGGAGGGGCGCCGGAGGTTCCTACTATTACTCCAGCCCTCAAAGAGACTTTGGCCTAGTTCATGAGTGCTTTCAGTACTCTGTCTCAGGCGGGACTACTACCGATAGCCCCAGCTACCTCCCAGGCCGGGGTAGGGACACAGACTCCCGCAGCCCGTACTTCTGAGCAGAGGGTTCACATGGGGCAGGTTCCAGAGTATATCCATATGCCTCCAGCAGCTCCAGTTCAGCATGAGGCTAAAGCAGCTGCATCTGAGTCCGAGCAGCTCCGTGTTGAGAGGTACATGAAGTACCACCCACCTGAGTTCAGCAGATTAGCTTCAGATGACGCTCTGGGTTTTCTTGAGGAGTGTCATCGCATTCTACGCACTATGGGTATCGTGGAGACGAGTAGGGTCTCATCACTGCTTTCCAGCTGAGGGGAGAATCTTATCAATGGTAGCGTGATTTTGAGTTGAGCAGTCCGGACGAGGCAACTTCACTTACTTGGGCTCAGTTCTCAGGGATGTTCCTACTTGAGTTCGTCCCTCAGAGCCTCAAGGATGCTTGGTGTGCAGAGTTTGAGCAGTTACGCCAGGGTACTATGACTATGTTAGAGTACGCAGTTCAATATAGTGATTTGGCTTGCCATGCCCCAACTTTGGTTTCCACCGTCATAGAGAGAGTTCGTCGTTTCATTGAGGGGATCCACCCCAGTATTCGGACCAGCATGGCCAGGGAGCTGGAGACAGATATCACTTACCAGCAGGCCGTGAGCATTGCCCAGAGGATTGAGAGTATGTTAGCCCGGGACAGGGAGGAGAGAGAGGCCAAGAGGTCTCGAGAGACGGGTCACTTTTTAGGAGTTCGTGCACCTGCAGCACGCTTTGGTAGGGGTTTTGTGAGTCGCCCCATTCATTCAGCTCTTCCAGCAGCCAGCGATATTCCAGCTCCTTCTAGACCTCAGGAGCCTTATTATGCACCACCAGTATCTCAGGTGCCTTCAGCTCGAGGTGCTATTACCGGTCAGTCGAGCAGGCAAGTTCAGAGCCAGCAGCAGCCATCACGCCCTAAGAGGGGTTGTTTTGGGTGTGGTGACCCTCGTCATATGATCAAAGATTTCCCCAGATCTAGGAGGGGTGCACCACCTCAGTCATATCAGGTTCCACGTCTTCCACCAGGTCCCCCAGCTATCCTTCCAGCCCCAGCTGCTACCCCACCATCTCAGGCAACTCGAGGTAGAGGCCCGGGAGGCAAAGGTCACCCTAGAGGGGAAGGTCCGACCAGATACTAAGCGCTTCCAGCCCGATCCGAGGCCATTTCTTCAGATTTAGTTATTACTGGTATCGTCCCCGTCTGTCATAGGGATGCCTCGGTATTATTTGACCCAGGGTCCACATATTCATACATGTCTTCTTACTTTGCTTCACATTTGGGGATATCCCGGGATTCTTTGAGTCCCCCCGTATATGTTTCTACTCTAGTGGGAGATTCTCTTGTTGTGGACCGTGTGTATCGGTCGTGCTTGATTTCTATTAGTGGTTTTAAGACCAGGGTTGATTTACTATTACTTAGCATGGTAGACTTCGATGTCATATTGGGTATGCACTGGTTATCTCCCCACTACGTTATTCTTGATTGTCACGCCAAGACCGTGACGCTGGCTATGCCAGGATTGCCGATGTTGGAGTGGAGAGGTTCATTAGAGTATACTCCTCGTCGAGTTATTTCTTTTCTTAAAGCTCAGCGGATGGTTGCAAAAGGGTGCGACGCATATTTGGCTTATGTGAGGGATGTTAGTACTGAGACCCCTACAGTTGAGTCAGTCCCAGTTGTGAGGGACTATCCTGACGTTTTTCCAGCTGATCTTCTAGGTATGCCGCCCGACAGATACATTGATTTTGGAATTGATTTGTTGCCGGGCACTTAGCCCATTTCCATTCCTCCCTATCGCATGGCTCCTCCTGAGTTAAAGGAGTTGAAGGAGCAGTTGCAGGAGTTTCTTGACAAGGGTTTCATCAGGCCCAGTGTGTCGCCTTGGGGTGCTCCGGTGTTATTTGTGAAGAAAAAATATGTTCGATGCGTATGTGTATCGACTACCGGCAGCTGAATAAGGTGACAGTGAAGAACAGGTACCCATTGCCCTGCATTGATGATTTATTTGACTAGTTATAGGGTTCTAGGGTGTTCTCCAAGATTGATCTTCGTTCGGGTTATCATCAGTTGAAGGTTCGGGAGCCGGATATCCCGAAGACTGCATTCAGGACCAGATATGGCCACTATGAATTCCTTGTTATGTCATTTGGGCTGACCAATGGCCCAGCAGCCTTCATGCACCTGATGCACAACGTATTTCGGCCGTATCTTGATACTTTTGTCATCGTATTCATTGACGACATCTTGGTATATTCTCAGTCCCGGGAGGACCATGAGCAGCACTTGAGGACCGTGCTTCAGACCTTGAGAGAGAAGAAGTTGTATGCCAAATTCTCTAAGTGTGAATTTTGGCTTGATTCTGTGGCATTCTTAGGCCATGTGGTATCTTCGGATGGGATCAAGGTAGATCCGAAGAAGGTTGAGGCAGTGCAGAGTTGGCCTAGACCGTCTTCAGCTACTGAGATTCGCAGTTTCCTCGGTTTGGCCGGGTATTATCGCCGTTTTGTGGAGGGATTTTCATCCATTTCAGCACTCATGACCAAATTGACCCAGAAGGGTGCGCCTTTTATATGGACTGAGGAGTGTGAGGAGAGCTTCCAGAAGCTCAAGACAACCCTGACTACAACTCCAGTGTTAGTATTATCCACAGGTTCGGGGTCCTATACAGTCTATTGTGATGCTTCGAGGATTGTCCTAGGAGCAGTGTTGATGCAGGACGGTAGAGTGATTGCCTACGCGTCCAGACAGTTGAAGGTGCACGAGAAGAACTACCCTGTGCATGATCTTGAGTTTGAAGCTATTGTTCACGCCATGAAGATATGGCATCATTATTTATATGGTGTTCCCTGTGAGATATTCACGGATCACCGGAGTTTGCAGCACATATTCAGGCAGAAGGATCTTAATTTGCACCAGCGTAGGTGGTTGGAGTTGCTCAAGGATTATGAAATCACTATATTATACCACTCGGGGAAGGGCAATGTGGTGGTCGACGCCTTGAGTCGCCGGGCGGAGAGTTTGGGTAGTTTGGCATACCTTCGTACAGCTGAGAGGCCCTTAGCCTTAGATGTTCAGTCCTTAGCCAGTCAGTTTGTGAGACTGGATCTTTCTAAGCCTCAAGGGGTATTGGCTTGTGTCGTTGCTCGATCTTCTCTTTATGACCGCATTCGGGAGCGCCAGTATGATGATCCGAACCTTCGGGCTCTTCGGGATAGAGTTCAGTGGGATGGTGTCAGGGATATGACCATGATGATGATGGTGTGTTGAGGCTGCAGGACCGTATTTGTGTGCCCGATGTAGATGGACTTCGGGAGTTGATTCTTGAGGAGGCCCATAGCTCGCGGTACTTCATTCATCCCAGTACCGCAAAGATGTACCAGGATTTAAGACAACACTATTGGTGGCGGAGGATGAAGAAGGATATATCGGAGTTTGTAGCCAAGTGTCTCAAATGTCAGCAAGTCAAATGTGAGCATCAGAGACCGGGAGGATTACTTCAGCAGATTAGGATTCCAGAGTGGAAGTGGGAGCGAATCACCATGAACTTTGTGGTTGGACTTCCTCGGACTTTGGGGAAACATGATGCTATTTGGGTGATTGTGGACCGGCTGACCAAATCAGCCCACTTCATTCAAGTGTTGACTACATATTCTTCTGAGAGGTTGGACCAGATCTACATTCGGGAGATAGTCCGGTTGCACGGTGTACCAGTATCAATTATATCAGATCGAGGTCCTCAGTTCACCTCGCACTTCTGGAGAGCCTTGCATAGTGAGTTGGTACCCAGATTGACCTCAGTACAACATTTCACCCCCAGACGGACGGGCAGTCCGAGCGCACAATTCAGATTCTGGAGGATATGCTCTGTGCTTGTGTGATGGATTTAGGAGGGTCTTGGGATAGATACTTGCCTCTTGCAGAGTTTGCTTATAACAAGAGTTACCAGTCCAGCATTCAGATGGCACCGTTCGAGGCTTTGTATGGTAGGCGGTGCAGGTCTCCAGTGGGATAGTTTGAGCCGGGCAAGGCCTGATTGTTGGGTACAGACTTGGTTCAAGATTCCCCGGACAAGGTGAAGGTGATTCAAGAGAGACTTCGCACAGCACAGTCCAGATAGAAGAGTTATGCGGACCAGAGGGTTCGTGACTTGGCATTTATGGCTGGTGATCGGGTTTTACTTCGGGTGTCGCCTATGAAGGGGGTCATGAGATTTGGGAAGAAGGGTAAGATGAATCTAAGGTTCATTGGCCCTTTTGAGGTGTTGCGGTCGGTTGGGGAGGTTGCTTATGAGTTGGCCCTGCCTCCCAACCTAGCTGGAGTTCATCCGGTATTTTACGTTTCCATGCTCCGAAAGTATCACGGTGATCCCACTCATGTTTTGGATTTCAGCTCAGTCCAATTGGACAAGGATTTATCATATGTTGAGGAGCCTATGGCTATTTTGGTCAGGCAGGTCAGAAAGCTCAGGTCGAAGAATATTGCCTCAGTCAAAGTTCAGTGGAGGGGTCATCCGGTCGAGGAGGCAACTTGGGAACCTAGCAGAAGATGCGGAGTCAGTACCCTCATCTTTTCACAGCTTCAGGTATGTTTCTATACTCGTTCTAGGACGAACGATTTCTTAGGAGGGGGAGAATGTAATGACCCGATCGGTCGTTTTGAGAGTTAGCGCCCCGATCCTCTAATAACTTCTTCTCCCATTCCTTATTATGTTAATGGAACTTGTCGGAGCGTTGAGTGGTGAAATTTGGAGTGATTTAGGACACATAGTCCTTTTGGGTGAATTTCAGCTTTAAAAATCGGACCGTAGCTAGAGCTGTATGAGGACGGATTCGGAATGGAATTATGTCGACTCCGTTAGCTCCGTTGAGTGATTCCGGGGTTAGGAGCGTGTTCGGAATGTGTTTTCGAGGTCGGTTGTAGATTTAAGCTTGAATTGGCGAAAATTAGAATTTTGGCGATTTTGGCCGATAGGTGAGATTTTGATATCGGACTCGGAATGTCATTTATGACTTGTGTGCAAAATTTGAGGCCATTCGGATGAGTTTAGATGTGTTTCGGCGTCGAATGTGAATTCTTGAAAATTCCTAAGTTCTTAGGCTTGAATCTATGCATATTTGATGATTTTGATGTTATGAGACATGTTTTTAAGGCCCGACCAAGTTTGGATGAGGTATTAGGGTCGGGTGGTGGTTTTGGTTGAGGTCCCGGGGGCCTGGGTATGTTTTGGGTGTTCAACGGGTATATTTTGGCCTAAGTCTTCAGCTGTTTTTGCTGGTTTTACACCAGCAGTTCCTTGTTCACTGCGATCGCAAGGTATTATCCGCGATCGCAGAGGGTAAGTGATGGAGGCCTGGAGTTTTTTCTCTGCGATCGTGATAACTTGGATTTTTTCCTCGTTTTCTGTTCCTCTTTACCTTAGTTTTGGATATAATTGTACACAAAATAGCCCCGTGAGCTTACACATTGTACTTGTTGCAGGATTGAACCAGAAATGAGGACATGCAGTCTAAAACATGCTCAAAACAAGAGTAAATCCGGCACAAGAATCAAGGACAAGAAAATTTATCGGGCAATGATTCTTCGTGGCCGCGGTCATGCTTTCGCGGTCCGCGAAGATCAACTTTAGAGAACCAGCATTCAAGGCAAGGCCTCTTCGTGGCCGCGGTCGCAGTTTCGCGCTACGCAAAGATCAACTTCAGAGAACCAGCATTCAAGGCAAGGCCTTTTCGCGACCGCCATCGCAGTTTCGCGGTCTGCGAAGATCAACTTCAGAGAATCAGTATTCAAGGTAAGGCCTCTTCGCGGCCGCGGTCGCAGTTTCGCGGTCCGCGAAGATCAGGTTCAGAGAACCATTCCCAAAGAAAAATCCACCGCGGTCGCGGTCTTATCTTCGCGGTCCGCGGTGGTTCAGATTCAGCAAGCCACAGTTCAAAACCTAGTCAAGTTTCGCGGACCGCGGTCGTGTTTACGCAGTCCGTGGTAGATCCTCAGGGGCAATTTTGTCTGAAAATTTGGCCGAGTATAAATAGACTATTTTGTAATTTTTTAAGACATCTGGGAATTTTCAGAGCTGAAACTCATTCTTGTACTTAGGGTTTTTGCATTTTTAGCTTTGTTCTTGCTATTTTACATTGGAATTTCAATTTTCATTGTTAATTATAGATTAATGGGTTCTTCTTCTTCTCTATCATTGGTTTCTACTTTGATTATGAGTAGCTAGACCTATTAGCTAGGGTTTTGGATCAACCCTAGTGTGGGTATGTAATGGGTTTGTTAAATTAAGGTTGGGAAATTAGTGGGTGTTGGTTATTTATGCTAATTTGGTGTTGTTATTTCTATAATTGGTGGTTGCAAACACTAATTAACCCTTTCATGACTTGGGTCTTTCTTGAGAAAGAGGACTTGAGCCTAGAAAATTATCCTAATAGGAAATTAGGGCATTATTAAGAGATTGGTAGTCCCAATAAATTGGGTTAAACCTAGAAATGGTAAAACCCTACTTGAGCCCTAATTAACGGGTTAAATCTCGAGAGAGTAATACCCTACCTAAGCCTTACTTGCTTGATTAATTGACACCCAATTGGTCTCGAGAGAGTCAATTTGGGTAATGCCACTCAAACTACCGAGAGGTATAGAGTGGGCACCTGAGTGCATTGGCTATAGTTGTATCCCTAGTGAATTCCCCGACTTTAGACTTGAAACCCGTCGCATATCCACTTAGGCAAAGGTCACGACCCTAGTGCCTTTATCAATACAAGAAAACACCAACTAAAACATCGCAATTGTTAGTTAGTACAAAATCCTTAGAACTAATCTTAGTATAATTCAACCCAATATGTTTAGAAGTGTAATTAGGAACAATCTTCCGTTTTAGCTCACTTAGACATTCACTCCCATATAAAGACTCTTTGTGGATTCGATCCCGACCTTCTCGGGTAAAAGCTACACGACCCGTGTCTGCCTACTTATATAGTAGTGTTGGTGGGACGTGAACACCTTTTGGCGCCGTTGCCGGGGAGTCTAACGGTGTGACTATCTTAGTGACTAGAAGCGTAGTGTGTTTCTCTTTCCTTCTGTTTTTTGACTCTTTTGTTTGATACTATTCAGGTAATATGGCTGATCTACTGGGCAACGTGATTCCGACGGAAGGGGTATTTGATGACCAAGAGGAGGAAATTAATCAACCTCCTCCTCAAAGAAGGGGCCGACAGGCCAACAACCAAGATGATATCCCAGACCCTCCGCCACCTCCACATCCTAAAGTTTCCCCTCGGGTCCTACCAAATGAGGGGTACGCCAGTGCCATAGTCCCGCCAAGGATTCGGGTGGGGAACTTTCAAATTACCAATGTCATGCTCACTCTCCTTGAACAATGAGGGTATTTCACCAGAGCTGCGCATCAGAATGCCTACAAGCACCTCAAGGGCTTCGTTGATACTTGTTGGGGGAGTAAGCAAACCAACGTGTCGGAGGATGCTCTTAGACTCCGATTGTTCCTCTTTTCACTTCGAGGAAAGGCATTGGATTGGTTGGAGCGTCTCCCAAACCACTCTATATCTACTTGGGACGAGCTTGAGGATAAGTTTATTGCCAGGTTCTTTTCTCCAAGCCACATGGCGGCTCTTCGTGATGAGATTTTGGCATTCAAACAAAAGCCAAATGAGCCATTACATGAAATATGGGAGCGCTATCGGACCATGGTCAAGGAGTGTCCGAATAATGACATGACCGAGGCTATGATACAACAAACCTTCTACCAGGGAATCAATACGGTAAATCAGTGTGTGGTAAACCAATTGGCCGGGGGTAATTTTATGAAGCTCACCTACCCGGAGGCATGTGACATTCTTGATGAAATGCCCGACACTTCTTCGGCATGGCAAAGTAGGGCTAATGTGCCTCAAGAGGAAACCGGTATAAATAGCTTCCACAAGGAATTCCAAGAGCAAGGGCAAGCAATTGCTGAGCTTACAACAACCATGAACCAACTTGCTAAGGCCCAACTCCAACAATTGCAAGGGCCAAAGCAAGTGAATGCTATGGAAGGAGTTAATGTGCAAAGGAGACCCCGGGGGAATGCTAGGCAAAGCCGTGGAGATCAAGGTGATCAAGGGCCGAGTGGTCATGACCAAGATGAGGATTTTGATGAACAAGATGAAGACGTCATGTATGCCAAAAATTATCAAGGGAAAGGTAATAGTCAAGGCAACAACCAAGGTTGGAGAAATCAGGGAAATAGTGAAAGCTGGGGTAATCAAAGGCAACGAAACTGGAATAACAACAATTCTAGAAATTGGGGCAATAGTGGTTATCGTCAATGGAACAACAATAATGATAGGCAATGGGGGAACAACAACAAGGAGAGTTGGAGTGGAATAAATAACAACAACTATTGGGGAGGTGAAGGTAGTCGGGGGTCGGGTTTCCAAAGGCCCCCGATGTACCAACAACCAAGCAACCCTCCTCCATATCAATATCAAGGTCAAAGTTCTTCAAGCGCGGACATGGGTCGAATAGAAAATATGTTCAAACAGATGATGGAGAAGAATAAAGACTCAGATGCCCAGTTGGCCTCCCACAATACCTCTATTCGGAATCTCGAAGTACAAATGGGCCAAATCTCACATGCCTTAAACACACGCCCGAAGGGTGCACAACCGAGTGATACGGTGGTGAACCCCAAGGGTGGGAATAATAACAATATTGGTCACGCCATGGAGGTGACTACAGGGAGTGGAAAAGGTGGTGAAGCAAGTACTTCGGGGCAAAAGAAGATTATTGTTGATGATGAAGACATGCCTAAAGAAGAGTCACCGGTTGATGTGGAACAAGTGACGGATGAGCCAAGAGAAGGTGAAGTAAGAATTGACATTCATGACAATGGGGAGGACTTGGAAAGGAATGTGAACCCGTCTAGGGAACACATAAATGACATGCCAGAATTGGTGGCCCCCAAGGCACCTTTGCCTAGGCCACCTCCTCCCTACCCTGAGAGATTAGCAAAACAGAAGCAAGAAACCCAGTTTAAAAAGTTCTTTGATATGATGAAAAGTCTTACCATAAATGTTCCATTGGTGGAGGCTTTGGAGCAAATGCCGTGTTACGCTAAGTTCATGAAGGACTTAGTGACAAAAAAGCGGTCCATGGAGTGTGAGACCATAAAAATGACTCACCAAGTGAGTGCTATTGCTCATTCCATGGCGCCGAAACTTGAAGACCCGAGTGCCTTCACTGTTCCTTGCACGATTGGTAGTGCAGACTTTGCAAAAGCCCTATGTGATCTTAGGGCAAGCATAAATTTGATGCTGTATTCTGTGTTCAAGACCTTGGGTATTGGACAACCTAGGGCGACCTCTATGCGCTTGCAAATGGCGGATAGATCAATGAAGAGGCCCCTAGGTATTATTGATGATGTCTTGGTGAGAGTGGACAAGTTCATATTGCCGGCAGATTTTGTGATCCTCGACTGTGAGGTCGATTTTGAAGTCCCTATAATATTGGGGCGGCCTTTCCTTGCTACGGGTAAGGCCCTGGTAGATGTTGAAGCGGGAGAACTCACATTCAGAGTGGGTGATGAAAAAGTGGTCTTCCATGTTTACAAATCCATGAGACAACCCAACATCACTGAGGTTTGGTCTTTTATGGACCTCGTTTCTGAGGTTATTATTGATGATGCCAGTGCGATGATCAATGTGGATGACCCTGTGGAGTTGGCCTTGTTGAATCACGAGGACCCAGTGGTAGACGGTATTCTTGAGAGCACCCATGCCCTTCAAGGCATGGGATCCTGTTCTTACACTCCCAGAAAATTGTCTTTGGACTTGGAGAACAGGAAGACCCCGCCAACAAAGCCATCAATTGAAGAACCTACGAATCTGGAGTTGAAGCCACTTCCTTCTCATCTCAGGTATGAGTACCTTGGTCCCTCTTGTACTTTACCAGTTATTCTTTCTTCTTGCTTAACCCAAGTGCAGGTATATTCAACTTTGAAAGTGCTAAGTAGGAGGAAGAAAGCGATCGGGTGGACCTTGGCGGATATTCGGGGTATTAGCCCCGCCTTTTGAATGCACAAGATTATATTGGAGGATGGTGCCAAACCCTCCGTGGAACATCAACGAATATTGAATGAAGCTATGCAAGAGGTGGTAAAAAAGGAGATCATCAAATGGCTAGATGCGGGTGTTGTCTACCCGATTTCGGAAAGCGCTTGGATTTCCCCGGTCCAATGCATCCTGAAAAAGGATGGTATGACGGTGGTCAAGAACGACAAAGATGAGATCATTCCTACTAGAACAATCACCGGATGGAGGGTTTGCATGGATTATCGCAAACTCAACAATGTAACCCGAAAAGACCATTTACCTCTACCATTCCTTGATCAAATGTTGGATAGGCTTGCAGGCCGGGCTTTTCATTGTTTCCTCGACGGGTATTCTGGATATAATCAAATTTTGATAACCCCGGAGGATCAAGAGAAGACTACCTTTACTTGCCCATATGGCACTTTTTCCTTTGCTCGCATGCCCTTCGGACTTTATAATGCCCCGACTACCTTCCAAATATGTATGATGGCTATCTTCACCGACATGGTGGAAGATTTTCTTGAGGTGTTCATGGACGATTTTAGTGTCGTTGGGGATTCTTTTGATGAATTCTTGTCCAACCTTGACAAAGTGCTTGCTAGATGTGAGGAGACGAACCTAGTGTTGAATTGAGAAAAAATCTATTTCATGGTTGAGGAGGGTATCGTCTTGGTACATAAGATTTCTCGGAATGGGATTGAGGTAGATAAAGAAAAAATCGAGGTTATCTCAAAGTTACCTCCACCTACCACGTTGAAAGGAGTCCGAAGTTTCTTAGGCCATGCCGGTTTTTACCGGCGATTTAGTAAAGACTTCTCAAAAGTTGTGAACCCATTGTGCAAGCTACTTGAAAAGGATGCTAAATTAAATTTTGATGACCATTGCATGAAAGCTTTTGAACTCTTGAAGCATAAACTCACCACCACTCCCATCATTACGGTACCCGATTGGAATGCACCCTTTGAACTCATGTGTGATTCAAGCGATGTTGTTGTGGGAGTTGTGCTTGGACAACGGGTGAATAAGATTTTTCATCCAATCTACTATGCTTGCAAGACAATGAATTCTGCACAAATGAACTACACAGTCACAGAAAAGGAGATCTTAGCAATTGTCTTCGCCATGGAGAAGTTTCAACCCTATTTGATGAGTGCCAAGGTCGTAGTCCATACCGACCATGCTGCACTCCGTTATCTTATAACAAAGAAGGATTCCAAGGCAAGGCTAATGAGATGGGTGTTGTTATTACAAGAATTTGATTTGGAGATCGTGGATCGAAAAGGGAGTGAAAATCAAGTTGCCAATCATTTGTCCCGATTCGAGGAGCAAGGACGTCCTTGTGACAGACTTGAGATCAATGATAGTTTTCCGGATGAGCAACTACTTGCAATGTCAATGAAAGAAATTCCCTGGTTCGCGGATATTGACAATTACCTCGTCACCGGAGTTGTCCCTTGTGAGCTCTCTTCCAACCAAAGGAAGAAGCTTAGAAGGGACAACTTGGATTTTTATTGGGACGAGCCTTATCTCTTCAAGATTTGTACCGACGGGGTGATTCGGAGATGTGTTCCGGAAGAAGAGAAACTATCTATCCTTGAGTCTTGCCACTCCTCACCTTATGGTGGTCATCACGGAGGGGCGATAACGGCTTCTAAAGTGTTTAGTTGTGAGTTCTTTTGGCCCACCTTGTATAAGGATGCTAGTGAACTAGTCAAGAGATGTGGTGAATGCCAACGAGCCGGGGGAATTTCCAAAAAAGACGAGATGCCTTTGAATTCTATTCTTGAGGTAGACATCTTTGATGTTTGGGGCATCGACTTCATGGGGCCTTTCGTGAGTTCATGTGGAAATACGTATATATTGGTTGCGGTTGATTATGTGTCAAAATGGGTGGAAGCCGTGGCCTTGCCAAATAATGAAGCGCGGAGTGTGATAGCCTTTCTCAAAAAGAACATCTTTACTAGGTTTGGTACTCCGCGGGCTATTATCAGTGACGGGGGGTCACATTTTTGCAACAAAGCTTTCGACTCCTTACTTTCTAAGTATGGGGTCAATCATAAAGTCACTACCTCGTACCACTCTTAAGCTAGTGGCCAAGTTGAAGTGTCTAACAGGGAGATAAAGAGTATTATTTCCAAGACGGTCAATGCCAATAGGACCGACTGGGCCAAGAAATTAGATAATTCCCTTTGGGCTTACCGAACTGCTTACAAGAAACCTATTGGGATGTCCCCATATCGTTTGGTCTTCGGAAAAGCTTGCCACCTTCCTGTCAAATTGGAGCACAAGGCAATGTGGCCCTTGAAGAAATTGAACTTGGAATGGGATATTGCTGCAAACCTCAGAGTGGAGCACTTAAATGAGCTGGATGAGTTTAGATTCCATGCGTACTCAAGCTCGTCCCTGTATAAGGACAAGATGAAGTACCTACATGACAAATATGCTCGGAGTAAAGAGTTCAAGTTCGGTGACATGGTATTGTTGTTCAACTCTCGGTTGAGGTTATTCCCGGGAAAACTCATGTCCAAGTGGAGCGGTCCATTCGAAGTAGTATGTGTTACTCCATTTGGGGCTCTCGACCTTAAAAACAAGAGTGGTGAAGTCTTCAGAGTAAACGGTCATCGGGTAAAACACTATCTTGGAAAAGTCGATGATAGCCACGTGGTGGCCCTCCTTCATTTGAAGTAATCTTGGTAATATGTGTCTTGCCGCGACGTTAAATCAGGCGCTTCTTGGGAGGCAACCCAAGTGTCTTTGCTTTCATTTTTCTTGTTAAAATAGGTTTCAATGTTACACTAACTGGTTGTTGGATGTGTAGGTTGATTTTGACACAGGAAATTTGGCTAAGTATGGAATAGGGTACTCTCTAAAGTTTGCTTCGCGGCCGCGGTCAATTTTTCGCGGTCCGTGAAGCTCTTTTGGTGCAAAAATTTGACTAAGTGTCAAAAATATAGCTCTCTGAAGTTTTCATGGCGGCCGCGGTTGATGTTTCGCGGACCGCGAAGTCCAAGTGCTCAAACAACTTTGACTAAGTGTCGAAATATGGCCTCTCTGAACATTGCTTCGCGGCCGCGGTTCCTTTTTCGCGGTCCGCGAAGTCCATTTGCTGCGGCCCAGGTCATTTCTGTGACCGCGGTCGATTTTTCGCGTTCCGCGGTTGGCAAGCTGGTGAACTCCATATGTTTTCTATAAATAGGCTATTAGGGCTTCATTTCTTACTTTACGCACTTGAACTACCCAGAGCATCTTTTGAACTGTGTCTTCATCCTACCTCACCTAAACTTCATTGCATTCATCCAACACTTCATCGAAGCATCTAGTAAGTGCATTTGTGATTAGTTAACTTCTTAATTTTCTTATTTTCTTCATTAATTGGTAACTTCTTCTCTTCTTCTCATAGTTTTTTCACTTTTAGGCTTTCAAAATGTTAGGGTTAGTCCACAAATTTTCACTTTAGGCCCTTGGTATTCAATTACACTGATTAAACACGTAGGGGTCAATAATTGAGTAAATTCTGGAAACACTAATTCTCAGTCATCTTCGCGGTCCGCGGTCCTTCATATTGCAATACTGGTATCAGTTTTTGCGGACCGCGGTCGACTTTTTGCGGCTCGCGGTCCCTTTTGCTCTGCATGCTACCTCTCTGAACCTCAAGCTTCGCGGCCGCGGTAGCCTTTACGCGGTCCGCGAAGTGAAGATTCAGAGAGATGTTTTTCCTTTGGGTCAACCACCGTGGTCCGCGGTCATCTTTTCGCGGTCCGCGGTGGACCTTCAGCAGTACAATTGTTCTTCAATATTCAATGTATCAGTCTGTGCTACATTATTTTGGATACTAACCATATCTACTTGTGTTTGATTTGCAGAAAATGGTTCAATCACGCGGCGGAGGTCGTAAACCAATAGGGGGAGAAGATTCCACCCAAGGGAGAGGAAAGACAATGAGGAAGCTAACTCCTCAAGTCCGGGAATCTATTAAGCAGACAAGGAAAATTATCCGGAAGGCTGACAAAGCGGCTTCTCACTCTGATACTGACTATGTTCCTTCGGAGCCCTCTTCTGAGTCAATCCCGGAGTATGTAGAGGAGGACTCCTCTACATTCAGATTAACCAATGAACCTTCGGATGATTCTCCCCCTGCCCAAGAACCAGCCCAAGCACCGGAGCAAGAATCTGAACATGCTGAGTCATCTGAGGGCTCAGACCATGAGGCTGGTCACACAGACACCACCTCCCCGATAGCGTCCTTATCTGATGAGGACTCTAGTAATGACAATGAGGGTGAACCACAGGTGGTTGAGGGGGTTGAGCGGACTCGCAATCCGGATGCATGGCAGGACAGATTTGTTAGTGAACCAACATTTCACAGGTTCAGGGATTTGGACTTCACGCTCAATCATTCCGGAGCGGACTTTTTCTGTTAAGGAGTTGGCGACTTACAACCCTAATGTGAAACAACAGTTCCAGGACAGAAGAGGGTGGACTTACTTCAATGAATATCTTCCTGATGCTAATGAACACATAGTGAAGGAGTTCTACACCAATCTCCTATTTCTGGAAAAGGACTCAAAGGCATCTCAGGTCAGAAATCTCACAGTGCCCTTCTATGGAAAGTCAATAAATGAATACTTGGAGATGGATGATGTTGATGATCACTTGTATCGAGAGAGGTTGGCTGAAAAAGATGCTGCTAGAAATTGGTTGGCTTTGCACTTGGCTAGGCCCGGGGAAACTCCAGAGTGGCTGACTGCTGGGAAGACCATCACCAGGAAGACCCTTAATTTTGAATCCAAAGGGTGGGAGACATTTGTCTGCATCAGACTTGACCCGACACATCATGATCAGACGCTCCCTATAAGTCGGGATGTACTAGTGGCATCTATCATGGCTGGATACCCCATCAATGTGGGGAATGTGATGTAAGAGGTGATTAACGGGGTTGTCAGCACAGGTGACACTTCTTACCCCTTCCCACATTATTTGACTCTTTATTGTGAATATCAGGGGGTAACCAAGAAGAGGTTTGACAACAAAGTAAAGCCCATCAAGCCCTTCTCTTGGTATGATCTTAAAGATGATGACAAACCAAAGAAGAAGTCAAAGGGTAAGTCGGCTGCTTCCACTGGCCAGTCTGATGAGCCAGCGGTGGTTGTGGCATTTTATTTTCCCCAGCCATCCATTCCTGAGGAGGTTCCAGGCCCTTCTTCCTCCGCCGTCACAGACATCCCCTCCATCAGAGCCTATCCCATGATTGCCCACAGGCTGAACCAGACACTGACAAACCTCAACACTTGGATGCAGTCAGCAACAACAAAGCTGACTGCAATTTCTACAGCTGTGGCAGCCCCAACTACTCCTCCCCCGGTGCAGGTCCCACAGTACGTTGAGGATTCCATAAAGGAGATTCTGGCCAACCAGCAGAAGATCTTGGAAGCAGTTGGTGCCCATGAGAAAGCACTAACACAGTTGGCCAAAGAGACAAAGAAGCTGAGAAAGACTCGGGTATCGAAGGAGGAGGTAGCAAAGTTGAGAAAGGAGGTGGATACTCTCAAGGAGGATCATATACCCTTGGAGATATTGCTAGCAGATCCCGCTGAGCAGCCAAAACAGTCACAACAGCCTTCACAACAGCAGCAACAGTCAGTGCCGGAGGAGGATCCGATTAGGCCTCTGAAGAAAAGGAAGCTGATGCCCCGTCCTCAGGGCATCAAGCTTGTATTGGCAGAGCCTTCCACTCAGAGCCAGGAGGCCAAGACCACAGGAGCTCACCTCAGGTAGAAGCTGACCCAGTCCATTCACAGGCCCAGTCTCAGGCCGCAGTAGCAGACCCGGCACCTCCATTGTCTCAGCCACCATCAGACCCTACCTCTTCACAGATTCAGCAGCAGCAGCATGGACCACAGCAGGCCGAGGGCCAATAGGGAGTTTTCTCTACTCTCTCTCTCTCTCCCATTATTTTTTGATGTTCTATATTTGATATGTAGCATTGAGGAAAATACTATATCTTAGTTGGGGGAGTGGCCCTGTTAGGCATTTGATATCATGGGTTGTATAATTATGACAATATTTTTCTTTCTTTTCTTTACTTTATTTCCATTTTGGTACTGTAGACTTTTCTATTTTTGGTATGTATAAGTTAATTATCCATTGTAAATATTCATCCCCTATGTATATTCGTCTAAATTCCCCTCATGTACATATTCATTCTATCCCACTTTACTTTACTTTACGCACTTTTATTTTATAGCTTCTTATTTTTTCTTTTATAGCTTCTTGTTTAGTTTTCGCGCGGGCAATAAACCTTTGGTTTTCTTAACGCAACGGTTCTTTCCAAAGGTGGATTTGTGTGAACCAGGTGGCTCTTCCCAAGGATAGATGGTGTGACAACCTTCTTAAGGGTTGAGTCTGTTTGTTTTTCCCCTTCTTTTTATTTTTGGTTTTGGTTTTTCTTCCGTTCTCTCCTTTTTCTAGTTAATGAATAACTGTGCCTCAAGAAAAGCTTCACTTAGGCCTAACACAGTGGCCTTTGATCCCATGGTCAAAGACAAACCGTTGTGTTTAGGAGGGTGATGGTGGCGATCTTGAGACTCTTTTGTTGACCGGTATTCATCGGGTGGTTCTTCGGGACCATTTTTGTTACTCAAAACACGACCAAGGTCATTGTGGGCCCTCGACTCGGTTTCTATGGCAATCCCCTAGCGTTGAGTGGTGAGGAATTCGAATTGCAAGTCTAAGATCCGTGCCACAAGTCTAGAACTTGCCCTGAGTGTTGTCTAGGCGAAATTCTAGGTGTAACTTGACTTGAGAAGTGACTATAGGCTTTCCTTGACTTGAACAAAATTGAACACTTCCATGGCCTTCCAAAAGACATGTTCCCTAGTCAACCCATTTGAGCCTTAAACCCTTCTTTCAATAACCAAGCTACAAGCCTTCCACCATTCTTTTACCCTTTCTTGGCACCCGATCTTTCCTTGGCGCTAGGCAAAAAGCATAAGTTTGGGGGAGAGCGAGGGATGCAATGAAGTGAAGACGGCACAAAATAAAGAAAAGAGAAAAAGCAAGGAAAAAGAAGAGAAAAAGAAAAGCTTGAAGAACAAAAAGAAATAAAAAGGGAATTGAGGAAGAAGAAGTGTTACAAAAAAAAGTGTTTGGAATGTATGAAAGGAAAGTAAAGTGCCTAAAATGAACAAAAAGGTTTGACAGTGTGTCTCTCCAACCCTGAAAAGGATAAAATGATGCAAAAAGGCAAGGAAATGTGAGTAGTTAAAAAAATGAAGTGCCTAGGGAAAGATAGAACTCACTTTGACCAATTACTTCCTACCCTTGACCAAAAGCCTTCATGATGATTCCACAAAAGTCCTGTATGATCTCAAGTCGAGTGAAGCCTACATTAGTGGTGATTTACATAAAGGGCAAGCCTATGGTACTTTGAGCCGGTCTTGGAACTTTTTCTTTGATGAGAGATGAGCGATGCCTTATATTCCTTGTTCTGAGTGTTATTATTCTCAAAGTGAGGTGTTTTGGGAGAGTTGCGGAATAAAAGTCTGGGATCCACACTGACCAAGGTGGTAGTTGGAGTCGCACGGATGATTTGGAACAACTCTTTAAGCTCTTGTATCACACTTGAAACTATGGCTTTAAAAGATTCAAACAATGTCAATGATGCATGTGTATTAAGGGCTATGGTTAGTCCCAATTGATGCTAGTTGAGGTCACCATTAGGACAACCAGATTTTCAAGAGTCTATCTCATGGGTGGGGCTTATTTTGTTTGCTTGAGGACAAGCAAGAGATTAAGTTTGGGGGAGTTGATAAATTGGATTTTTGCCTCGTTTTCCGTTCCTCTTTACCTTAGTTTTGGATATAATTGTACACAAAATAGCCCTGTGAGCTTACACATTGTACTTGTTGCAGGATTGAACCAGAAATGACGACATGCAGTCCAAAACATGCTCAAAATAGGAGTGAATCCGGCACAAGAATCAAGGACAAGAAAAGTTATAAGGCAATGAGTTTTCGCGGCCGCGGTCACGCTTTCGCGGTCCGCGAAGATCAACTTCAGAGAACCACTATTCAAGGCAAGGCCTCTTCGCGGCTGCGGTCGCAGTTTCGCGGTCCGCGAAGATCAACTTCAGAGAACCAGCATTCAAGGCAAGGCCTTTTCGCGGTCGCAGTTTCGCAGTCCGCGAAGATCAGGTTCAGAGAACCATTCCTAAAGAAAAATTCACCGCGACCGCGGTCCTATCTTCGCGGTCCGCGATGGTTCAGATTCAGCAAGCCACAATTCAAAACCCAGTCAAGTTTCGCGGACCGCGGTCGTGTTTTCGCGGTCCGCGGTAGATCCTCAGGGGAAATTTTGTCCGAAAATTTGGCCGAGTATAAATAGACTATTTTGTAATTTTTTAAGACATCTGGGAATTTTCAGAGCTGAAACTCGTTCTTGTACTTAGGGTTTTGCATTTTTAGCTTTGTTCTTGCTATTTTACGTTGGAATTTCAATTTTCATTGTTAATTATAGATTAATGGGTTCTTCTTCTTCTATATCATTGGTTTCTACTTTGATTATGAGTAGCTAAACCCATTAGCTAGGGTTGTGGCTCAACCCTAGTGTGGGTATGTAATGGGTTTGTTAAATTAAGGTTGGAAAATTAGTGGGTGTTGGTTATTTAGGCTAATTTGGTGATGTTATTGCTATAATTGGTGGTTGCAAACACGAATTAACCCTTTCATGACTTGGGTCTTTCTTGAGAAAGAGGACTTGAGCCTAGGAAATTAGCCTAATAGGAAATTAGGGCATTATCAAGATATTGGTAGTCCCAATCAATTGGTTTAAACCCAAAAATAGTAAAACCCTACTTGAGCCCTAATTAACGGGTTAAACCTCGAAAGAGTAATACCCTACCTAAGCCTTACTTGCTTGCTTAATTGACACCCAATTGGTCTCGAGAGAGTCAATTTGGGTAATGCCACTCAAACTACCGAGAGGTATAGAGTGGGCACCTGAGTGCATTGGCTATAGATGTATCCCTAGTGAATTCCCCGACCTTAGACTTGAAACCCGTCGCATATCCACCTAGGCAAAGGTCACGACCCTAGTGCCTTTTTCAATACAAGAAAACACCAACTAAAACATCGCAATTGTTAGTTAGTACAAAATCCTTAGAACTAATCTTAGTATAATTCAACCCAATATGTTTAGAAGTGTAATTAGGAACACTCTTCCCTTTTAGCTCACTTAGACACTCACTCCCATATAAAGACTCTCTATGGATTCGATCCCGATCTTCTCGGGTAAAAGCTACACGACCCGTGCCTGCCTACTTATATAGTAGTGTTGGTGGGACGTGAACAGATCACACGATATGGTCCGCGATCGCAGTTCACTGAAAAGTTCATCTCCGCGATTGCATGTTGCAGGTCGCGATCACATAGTGTTTTCCCAAGGTCTGAGGGAGGTCGAATGGTTACTCTACGCGATCGTAGGAGTACGGACGCGATTGCATTAGTCCGTCCCCGGAAGGTCCGCGATCGCAGACCCTCAGTCGCGTTCGCATAAGGTAGTTTGGGGTGCGTGGGGTTTTACTCTCCGTGATCGCATAGGGTTTTCCGCGATCTCATAGAAGAAAATATCTGGGCAGATTATTAAACCCATCTCGAGGGTTAAGGCTTATTTCACAATTTTTGAATTGTGGGAGATCGGGAGAGGCGATCTTTGAGGGACTTTCCACCTGGGTATTCTAGGTAAGTGATTTATATCCATCATAGGTCTATTTCCATGATTCTAATCTTAAATTCCATCCTTAAATTCAAGATTATTGAGTAGAAATTTGGGAAAATTGGAAGACACGTTTTAGACCAAATTTTGGGTTTTTGATTGGATATTTGACCCCTGATTTGAGAGTTTTTCATATGGCTAGACTCGTGAGTGAATAAGGGTTCGGAAAAATGTAAATTTTATCCAAATCTGAGACGTGGACCGGAGGGGTGTTTTGGTCATTTTTTCTAATTTCGCGTATTAGCTCCGAATTAATTAGTTAGTTTGAATTCTTGAAATGATATTTACATTATGCAATCGAATTGAATAGATTTGGGCCACCCGGAGTTGGATACTCGTGGCAAGAGCGTGATTATTGGTTGATTAGCACAGTCGAGGTAAGTGGCTTGCCTAACTCTGTGTTGGGGAATTTCCCTTAGGCATTTTAAACTAGTTTTTCTATAAAACCCCCGTGTACGTGAGGTGATGAGTGCGTGCATGGGATATCTTTACTAAATTTACATCGCTCTTTCTGTGACCTGCCTCACTTTCAATCCTATTATTACTGTTATTGGTTCGAATTGCGTAACAAATTTAAGATCTTACTATGACAATCGATTTTTACCCGATTTTCCACTCGTTGCAATTATTTGAAATTGGTTTACATAATTTAACCCATAATTTCCAACTGTTTTTTTTCTTCAGAAACCTTTAAATTTTGCGGTATCTGATATACATCTCGCATTACATATTTACATTGGGACTGCGAGCTATGACCTGAGACTTTCCCTTGCATTGCATTGCATATTTACATTGGAACTGCGGGTTATGACCTGAGACTTTCCCTTGCATTGCATCACATATTTGCATCGGGACTGCGGGCCGAGACTTGAGACTTCCCCTTGCATTGCATGGCATATTTACATTGGGACTGCGGGCCGAGACCTGAGACTTTCCCCGGTATTGCATTGCATGGGTATTTATTGACTTATATGCTGTGCGGAACTGAGATCTATTGCTTCGTTCTTTTCGGTTTACTTTACCTTCTATTAATTATTACTGCTTTACTTAACTGTCAATTATATCTGCTTATTTTTGCAAACTCAGTAGTGCCGCAACCTGACCTCGTCACCACTTGACTAGGGTTAGGCTTGGCACTTACTGGGTACCAAATGTGGAGTACTCACGCCCTTCTGTGCATGTTTTTCCCATGTGCAGATCCAGGTACCAGTGCGCAATATCGGAGCTAGCCGAGCAACAGACATTTGGAGACTTAGAGGTATTCGGCAGCGTTCGCAGAGCTTCCGAGTCCCCCTCCAATCCTAGCATAGATATAGCTTGTAGATGAGATTATACTTTCATTCCTTTCCAGTTTTTGTATGTTGAGCCATAGAGTTAGCTTGTGATATTTGTAGATATTCCGGGTCTTGGGTAAAGTAAGCTGTAAATGCCGAGCGACATTGATTACTAGTATGACTTTATTTCATTTTTCGCTATTTTGACTTGTTCACCTTTAATTTACTCAATTGTTTAGGCTTACCTAGTCGTCTAGACTAGGTGCCGTCACGAAACCCAGTTG
>ML298824.1:43560-60999 GCA_005239495.1 Nicotiana undulata
AATAATATATATATATATATATATATATATTATTTGTATGTTTGTTTTGATTGTTTCTAAACTAATTTCTTATGTTAAGATCTATGCTACAAAATTTATTAATACGGGAAGAGAGACTTGCATTATCGACATATTGCGATGAAGATTATTGGTATGATCTGCCTAAAGAAACCAAAATGATAGGTCTACATATATAAATATTCTCTAATCTTCTCTAATCGTGCAGAATGAAGGTGAGTACATCAAGAAGACAATAATTGCGTGGGATGTCCATGAAAGTTGGAACTTGGAACTCTTTTGTGTAATTTGGTAAATAATTATTGTTGATGATTCAGTTTATTAGAGAAATGTTGTGGATTTTGGTTTGTTATTTTGCTACGAAGATCGTGTTTTGTTTATTCCAATGAATGACAATTGTTTCCTTTCAATGTAATTCAGATTTTGTTTTGTTTATTTCAAGAAGAAGCCGTTGAACTGTTGAAGGAGAAGAATGGTGTTTTCATCATATTCACTGAATATTTTTTGTTAATTCAGATTGTGTTTTCATCATATTCACTGAATATTTTTCCCTTTGGGAAAAAATCATATGAGAATAACTGAAGACATGCTTTGGTTTAAGTTATCACTGCACACAAATTTTCTAATGCTTTTATATTTTAATGTCTCCTTGTGTAGTATTTTGTTTCAGGTCTTTTAACTTTTAAGTATAAAGTAGTTTATCACTCTGTTCCAATCAAGCATTCTTTAGATGCAGTAGCTTATTAGAATCATAGATTAGCAACAGTTTCTTAGTCCACTGGAGACATTAACTACAAAAGTGTAGTAGCTTATTAGATTAGCAATAAGTCTTAATAATGCGTACAATCCAATCCGAAAATCTGAAATATTTACCCCATCTACACTTTAAAATCAGATCGGATCCATTGTTAATTCGGATTAGATTCGGAACGCATTTTGTAGAATCTGAAATCCGAAATATGCTAAATCTGATCCGATCCGATCGATGCATGATCCTATACTAGTTGGCTGAAGATGCAAGTGTCACGACCCAAAATCCATTACAGGTCGTGATGGCGCCTAACGCCGCCGTCAGACAAGCCGTCGGTGAATTACCATATTACTTACTCATTTTAGTATTTTTGAAATCGAAATTTTTCTTTAATTGAACAGTAATTAAAAAAAATAGAATTTACAAAGTATATGAGAATATCTACACAAACCGCAATAATAAATAGCCCGAAAGAAACTCCCAAAATTCGGTGTCACAAGTGCATGAGCATTTTCTAAGGAATACAATACTAAATGAAACATCTGTCCCGAATGTAATAAGACAGAAATTGAGACTCGCAGGGCTGCGATGCGTAGCCTAGAATGTAGCTCACATAAAGTCTCCTCACCAGGTGCGCCTTCACACCAAGATGATCACTAAATGAACCTATCAATTCCAGCACATTTAGTGAAGAAGTGCAACATGAGTACGTAAATCAACGCATACCCAGTAAGTATCTAGCCTAATCTCGGAGAAGAAGTGACGAGGAGTCGATATTGACACTTACTAGAGGTTTAAATAAATGATAAGATAATTCATAACGGATATGAAGTGTACAACTGTAGTGAAGTAAATCTGAAATTTCATAATTTTTCCAATTTATTCCCTTTAGAACATAAATTTTTCTCATTCTTGTATTATTTCTTAATATCTCCGAACACGCCAAGTGCCAATACCAATAAATAAGAATTACCATAAAATGTCGGGCATCATCGAAAAGATTAGCTCGTAATTATTCGGACTACTAATGATATAGCGCACGATTCTTCCAAGGTCATTCGGCCCGATTGTAACGACCTGACCGGTCATTTTGAGAATTTAAGCTCTGTTCGATGACATAAGGTCTTGAACTACTTCACATTGTGTATATCGACTTGCGGGCATGGTTGTATTCAATTACCGGATGGTCCGGAGTCGAATTTGAAGAGGGATTTTAAATTTTGAAGCTTAAGCGGTGAGATTTGACCGAAGGTTTGACTTTTATGTAAACGGCCTCGGAATGAGTTTTGGGTAATGTCAACAACTTATTATGGTGATTTTGGACTTATGCGCGTGTCCGGAATTGGTTTTGGAGGTCCCAAAAGTAATTTGAGATAATTTGGCGAAAGTTGAAAAATTTGAAGTTGGATATTGGAGAAGTCTGTCCACAATTGACTTTTTGGGATATCGTGGTCGGAATGCGATTTCGAGAGTTGGAATAGCTCTGGGATGTCAATTGGGACTTGTCCGCAAATTTTGGCGTCATTCCGAGTTGAATTTATAGGTTTCGGCATGAGTTTTGATATTTGAAGATTTGGAAGATCATAAGCTTGAATTATGGTTTGATTCATCGTTTCGACGTTGTTTTATGTGATGTGAGACATCTAGCGAGTCCGTGTTAGTTTATATGACTTATTGTGTGTTTAGACGGGGTCCCGGGGGCCTCGGGTGTGTTTCAGATGGGCTTCAGGCCAATTTCCTCTTATTTTTCACTGCTGATTCTGCCTTCTGGTTTTTTTCTATGCGATAGCATAGGCATAGACGCGATCGCATAGTGTTAATTTGACCCGCCCAGTCCTTCCTTCACTGCGTTCGCATAGATAGGTTTGCGATCGCAAACATATAATTGCTTCCTCTTCGCGTTCGCATCTCCTACTTACGCGATCACATAATAGTAGGCACGGCCTTGGGCCAGTACTTGTTACTCTTCGCGATCGTCATTTCCCTACGCGTTCGCGTATGCCTTTCCCCTTCCCCTTCTGCTATCGCAGTCACCATATCGCGAACGCACTGTGCATTTTTGGGGCAGTGGCAGTTCCTTCTTTGCGATCGCATTTGACTTTCTGCGATCGCGTAGCACCACTTTGGCCAGTAAATATTTTCCTCTAAGCGATCGCATCTACACTCACACGATCGCGATGCTTAAAAATCTGGACAGACATATTATATTCCAAAATCGAGGATTTCACCACTTTTATCACATTTTGACTTCTAGAGCTCGGATCTTGGTGATATTTTATGGGGTTTACACGAAATTTGATTGGGTAAGTGTTCTTCAACTAGAATTAAACATATTCCATGATTTTATCTTTATTTTCATCATTTAATTTGTATTTTGAGTTGAGGAAAATATTGGTTTTTGAAAGAAACTTCTAAAATGAAAAATCGTGATATGAGGGACCAAATGGTATCGGAATTTTATAAATTTTATATGGTTAAGATTGGAATGGGTATTCGGTTTTTGTAAATTTTGTCGGGTTTCGAGGTGGGGGCCCGGGGGTCGATTTTTAGATTCTTGTAAAGATCGAAAGTTTATTCTTCGAAATAGTTCTTTATACGATTTATGTATGTTTTGAAGTGGTTCTAGTTGGATTTGAGCCGTCCGGAGGTCTTTTCACCTGAGAGGTCCATATTAGTACCGGGTTGTCGTCTTCGAGGTAAGTATCTTTCCTAACCTTGTGTGGGGAAACTACCCCTTAAAAATTGAGTCTTCTATGTTGATTGTAGCCCGTGTACGCGAGGTGACGAGTGCGTACTCGGACTTATTTGTATGAATTTGACCTTTTAGGGTTCTTAGGTTCTTATATTCCCTATGTATGAATTGGTAATTGTTATGACTAAGTTTCTGATTGCTAGTTTCATCTCTTCCTGCTTAAATTAGAATTACTTGCTTTAGATTCCTTTTGTGGTCAGTTTGATCTTAATTGACTTAGTTGAAGAATTTTACTTTTCTTATCATCATGCTATACATTTTCTTCATAAACTGCCTAGTTAGCCAAAATTAGTAATATCTCGCCTTATAGTTGTTTAGCAAAAATTGGAATTAGGATTATCTGTAGTTGTTTACCTTTATTTGGATTGTGGAAAATCTCTCATAATTATTCAACCTTAAAAAGGAACCTAGATGATCTACACCTTAGTCAACTAGTTGTATTTGGAAATCTCTTGACTTGCGATGACATCCTATTATGGACTTGACTACTGTGAATTCGTTGTTATGTCGTGTTCTCCCTGGTTAAGTTGTTTTCTTTAAGCTTATTAATTTCTTTCAGTGGTTATTCATTGTGAAGGAGTTCTACCGTTCTTGTGATTTAAGTTTTGTATTTATTTGCTCGTCGTACATAGCATTTCTATCTTTTGTTGCCTTGTAATTGTTGTGGCAACGTATGATGTTTCTGTCGTGTTATGGTTGTTATCTCTGTGATTGCATTGCATATTTAAATTGGGGACTATAGACGTATTCCGGGAGTTACCCCCTGTACCACATATTTACTTTTGGGGACTACAGACATATTCTGGGAGATCCCCCAGCACTGCATATTTACTTTTGGGGACTACAGACTTATTCTGGGAGATCCCCCCAGCACTACATATTTACTTTTGTGGACTACAGACATTTTCTGGGATCCTATACTGCATGACAAATTCTGAGCTACGGACGGGGTTCCGGCAGATTTATCTTTAAGAGATTATGATCGAAAGATATTTATTGAAAAGTATGGATGAAAAGCAATTGCCTTGAAGAAAACTATGTCTGAAAGACTATTATTTCAAAGGTATATTTGAAAAGCATTTATCTTGTTGAAAACTGTGTTTGAATGGAATTTATTGGAAAAGTATACTTGAAAAGCATTTATTTGATTATGTTTGAAGATTTTCTCTTTCTGAAAAAGTATATATATTCCGAGAAAGTATATTTCAAAGAAATTTTCTATTTGAAATGACTACATTCAAAAGCTTTCAATATAAATTTACGGGTGAAGGTTTACACTCGAAGAAGTTTCCAAAAACAATTGGGGTTGTTGGCTAAGGCCTGACGTGGAAACTGTTGCAGTGCTGAATTATTGCTTGTTCTTACCGTAATGTGGTTTCCGACTTTCGGGATGTTCTCGTCCATTCTTTTGTGTATTATTGTGATGTTCTGCTGTTATTTGTTGTATTTTCCTTCCGCGGTCTTATTAGTTATGTTGTGTAGTCATTAGATAGATGTTATATTCTGTCATCTCTATACTTATGCCTACTGATTTATTAGACCGGTGAGTGTCCTGACTAGTCCTCGTCACTACTTCACCGAGGTTAGTCTTCATACTTACTGGGCACCGCTGTGGTGTGCTCATTCTACACTTCTGCACATTTTTGTGCAGATTCCAGGTTTTGCATAGCCGACCAATCGATAACTAGCAGCGCGGTTTCTGTTGTGGAGACTCAAGGTAAAACCGCTCCAATGTTCGCGATTTCAGAGTCACCCTTTTATGTTTCTGTTTGAACTGTTGTACTTATTTCTGAACAGTGGTATTCTTAGAAGTTTTAGTGTAATTTCTTTAAAGATCATGACTTGTACTTACCGGGTTTTGGGAAAAGTGTAAGGTGTTGAGATTTATTTCCAAAAGCACTTAAACGATTCTTATACTATAATTTTGATGTTTGTTAATAATAGGCTTACCTGGTCCTTAAGACTAGGTGCCGTCACGATACCCAACGGAGGGAAAATTGGGTCGTGACACTGATCTAGAATAATGTGTACACTGCCGAGGGTCGAGCGGCACGAACCATAGATGCATCTGTCACGACCCCAAATCCTAACAGACCGTGATGGCGCCTATCGTGGAACTAGGATAGCCAACCATCAATTTACTACGCATTTGTTCGATTATAACAGTGCACAATACAACAATAAACAACAGTCATAATAAAGAAATAAATTATATAAGTCTAACACCCCCAACCGTGAACTAAACAACTCTAAACAACCTCCCAGAACTAGAGTCAATAGTCATGAGCATCTAAGAATAAATAAATCTAACTCTGCTAAAACTATAATATATGTCTCTGAATCAAATACTAAAGCTAAATAGGGAAGGGAAATGGAGAAGCTGTGGACGCTGGACAGCTACCTCGAAATCCCGTGAACTTCTGCTATCGAACCTGCGTCAGCGACTGCTGCGAGCTAGTACCTGGATCTGTGCACAAAGGCACATGGAGTCTTTATGAGTACGCCAACTTAGTAGTAATGAAAATAAATCACAGTTTGAGTAATATAAACACACAGAACAGATACACAATTCCACAAACCAGTAAAACACCAAGTCACCATGTAGTATACATCAAATAATAAGTTCGAAATCAGTTTCCAGAAAGCCCTTGAAAACAAGTGCAATATCAGTATATCTCAATAAACTTCTCAGTAAAACCAGTTTGAAAACAAAGTAAATCATAGTTTGAAAACTCAGTAAAAATCTTCATAAACTGCCCCTCGGGCCATAATCATTTCTCGTAACAATTTCTTTCGGTATCAGCCCATCAGGCAACCTCACAATCACTCAGCCCATCAGGCAACCTCACAATCACTCAGCCCATCAGGCAACCTCACAATCACTCTGCCCATCAGGCAACCTCACAATCACTCTGCCCATCAGGCAACCTCACAATCACTCTTCATAAGCCCTGCGGGCATCACTCAATCCGTACTGGCGCTCACTGAGGGTGTGTTACAGACTCCGGAGAGGATCCTACATCCCGAGCGCTATAATAAGCCACAGCATGGCATAAATCACACACAATATAGGCCCGCAGCCTCACTCATATCATATCATCCTCACAATGTAGGCCAGCAGCCTGACTCATATCATAACATCCTCACAATATAGGCCAGCAGCCTCACTCAGTCAGACACTCTCAATTTTCCCTTCAGGCCATAAATATACCGGGTTCTCGACCCAAAAATAGTGTTTCATTTTCAAGAAGTAGTATCAAAATACTTTGAGTGTCAAAACAATTTCACATAAAAGACTGAGTGAAAAATCATAACATATTTTTCTACTGATTTTCCATTAATTTACACTGGTTTTATGCTCTATAATCACCCATAATCGAGTTTGAATGACTAGAACACTGGTTTTAAGAGCTCTTTTCCGTACAACAATGGTGTAAAAAGGGGTTTAAGTCGCGAAGGGTTTAATTATTTAATGCCCAGTTATTTTGCTCTCCGCGATCGCGGTCAATGCCCCGCGATCGCACAGTGTTCCTCAGTTTGACCTCTGCGATCGCAGCTCTAGGAACGCGATCGCAGCTCATTCCACGCGATCGCACTGCCTTGGGCTCCCCCTACTCTGCGATCGCACTTCTCCCCCCGCAATCGCACAGAGTAATTTGTGCCTCCCCAAAATAACTCACCGCGATCGCATCACTTCCCCCGCGATCGCAGTGAACAAAATCTCTGTGTGCAAAAAAACAGAAAACCAATAGTGTTTTTAGTCTAAATGAGTCTGTTAATCACCCGAAATCAATCCCGAGCCCCTAGGGACCCCAACCAAACATACCAACACCTCACATATGATCATTCAAACTTAGTTGCACTCTCAAAATACCAAAACTAACATCAAAACACCAAATTTACATCGGATTCAAGCCTAAGAACTTTGATATTTCTAGAATTCACATACGATGCCGAAACTATCCAAATCAACTCCGATTGACCTAAAATTTTGCAGACACATCCAAAAGGACATTACGAACCTGTTCCAACTGTCAGAATTCCATTCCGACCCCGATAGCTTATTTTCCACTGCCGACCGGAAATCGCCAAAAACTAACTTTCGTCAATTCAAGCCTAATACTACACCGGACATCACAAAATTATTCTGAACATACTCCTAAGTCCCAAATCACCTGACGAAGCTATCCGAGCCATAAAATTCGCATTCCGAGGTCGTTTACCAATAAGTCAACTCTCAGTTGACTTTTCCCATTTTAAGGCTAATTTTAAAGACTGAATGACTAAACTCTCACTACAACTATTCTGATTTCAAGCATACCAACTCTAACACGTCAATAACAGTTAAACCAAGATATGACAAGGCAATAGCAGTAAATAAAAATGTAGGTTCTACGTAACGACAGACCGGGTCGTTACATTCTCCCCCTCTTAAACAAGCGTTCGTCCTCGAACGGGTCTAGAAAAATACCTGGAGTCTCAAACAAGTGAGGATACTTGCTCTGCATCTCCCGTTCGGTCTCCCAGGTAGCCTCCTCCACTGCACCTTCACTGATGCTATCTCTTTAGATCTCAGTTTTCTGACCTCACGAGCCAAAATTGCTACTGGCTCAACCTCGTATGTCATATCCCCCTCGAGTTGAATTGTGCAGAAGTCTAACACATGAGACGGATCACCAACATATTTTATGAACATCGACACATGAAACACCGGATGAACACTCGACAAGTTGGGTGGCAAAGCAAGTCTATAAGCCACCTCTCCAACCTTTCGAAGCACCTCAAAAGGACCAATAAATCGCGGACTCAGCTTTCCTCTCTTTCCGAACCTCATAACACCCTTCATGGGTGATACTTTTAGCAGTACATTCTCACCTTCCATAAATGATACATCCCGAACCTTCCGGTCTGCATAACTATTCTGCCTAGACTGCGCCGTGCGAAGTCGCTCCTGAATCAACTTCACCTTCTCCAACGCATCCTGAATCAAGTCTGTGCCCAATAACTTAACCTCACCAGGCTCGAACCAACCAACCAGAGATCTACACCTCCTACCATACAAAGCCTCATACGGGGCCATCTGAATACTTGACATCAAGCTGTTATTATATGTAAAATCCGCTAATGACAGAATCTGATCCCATGAACCACCAAAATCAATCACACAAGCTCGTAACATATTCTCCAATATCTGAATAGTCCGTTCCGACTTCCCGTCGGTCTGAGGGTGAAATGTAGTGCTCAACTCTACATCAGTACCCATACCTTTCTGTACGGCCCTCCAAAACTGAGATGTGAACTGAGTACCTCTGTCAGAAATGATAGAAACCGGAACTCCATGCAACCGGACAATCTCCTTAATGTAAATACTAGCTAACCGCTCTGAAGTATAAGTAGTACTGACAGGAATGAAATGCGCGGACTTGGTCAATCTATCCACAATGANAAACCCTTCGAAGTCCGTGGAAGCCCAACTACAAAGTCCATAGTAATTCGCTCCCACTTCCACTCCGGAATGTCTAACCTCTGAAGCAAACCAGCTGGTCTCTGGTGCTCATACTTGACCTGCTGGAAGTTGAGACACCGTGCTACATACTCAACAATATCTCTCTTCATCCGTCTCCACCAATATTGCTGTTTCAGATCCTGATACATCTTCGCGGCACCCGGATGAATAGAATATCGCGAGCTGTGAGCCTATGCTAATATCAACTCTCGAATACCAGCTACATTGGGCACACAAATACGGCCCTACATCTTCATAACTCCATCATCACCAATAGTCACATCTCTGGCATCGCCCCGACGAACTCTATCCTGAAGAACTAATAAGTGCCAGTCATCATACTGCCGTTCCTTAATCTGATCAAATAAAGAAGACCGGGAATACATGCTAGCTACCACCCGTGGAGGGTCTGACAAATCCAATCTCACTAAATGACCCGCTAAAGCCTGAACATCAAGGGCTAAAGGTCGCTCTACTGCTGAAAGATAAGCTAGACTTCCAAAACTCTCAGCTCTGCGACTCAAGGCATCGGCGACCACATTGGCCTTCCCCGGATGATACAAAATAGTTAAGTCATAGTCCTTGAGAAGCTCCAAACATCTCCTCTGCCGCAAATTCAAGTCTTTTTGCCTTAGCAGATACTACAAGCTACGATGATCGGTGTAAATCTCACACTGTACTCCATACAAATAATGCCGCCAAATCTTTAAGGCATGAACAATAGCAGCTAACTCAAGATCGTTCACTGGTTAAATCTTCTCGTGCACCTTCAACTGTCTAGACACGTAGGCAATCACCCTACTGTCCTGCATCAATACTGCTCCCAAGCCAACTCTAGAAGCATCACAATAAATTGTATAAGAACCCGAACCAGTAGGCAACACTAATATCGGAGTTCTGGTCAATGCCGACTTGAGCTTTTGAAAGCTCTCCTCACATTCATCGGACCATCGAAATAGAACACCCTTCTGTGTCAATTTGGTCAGAGATGAAGCGATAGAAGAAATTCCTTCCACAAAGCGACGGTAGTAACCCGCCAGACCAAGGAAACTCTGAATCTTTGTAGTTGAAGACGGTCTAGGCCAACTCTGCACTGCCTTAATCTTTTTTGGATCGACTTGAATACCTTCACTAGACACCACATGCCCCAAGAAAGCTACTAAACCAAGCCAAAACTCACACTTAGAGAATTTTGCATAAAGCTTCTCATCCCTCAATCTCTGCAACACGATTCTTAAGTGCTGAGCATGCTCTTCCTGGCTACGAGAATAAACCAGGATGTCATCAATAAACACAATAATGAAAGTATCAAGGTATGGCTGAAATACGTTGTTCATCAATTGCATGAACGCTGCTGGGGCATTGGTCAGCCCAAATGACATAATCAGAAATTCATAATGATCGTATCTGGTCCTGAAAGCCGTCTTCGGAATATCAGAATCCCGAATATTCAACTGATGATACCCCAACCTCAAGTCGATCTTGGAGAATACCTTAGCTCCCTGAAGCTGATCAAATAAGTCATCAATACGAGGCAAAGGATAACGGTTCTTCACTGTCACCTTATTCAACTGTCTATAGTCAATACACATGCGCATCGAACCATCCTTCTTTTTCACAAACAACACAGGCGCAGCCCAAGGCAATACACTAGGCCGAATGAACCCCTTATCTAAGAGTTCTTGAAGCTGCTCTTTTAATTCTTTAAACTCTGCTGGTGCCATACGGTAAGGTGGAATAGAGATAGGATGAGTATCTGGCACTAGGTCAATACCATAATCAATATCCCTGTTAGGTGGCATGCCTGGCAGGTCTACAGGGAATACATCCGGAAAATCGCGGACTACGGGAACATAATCAACTAACGTCCCTCACAAATGCAAGATAAGATTCAAACCCTTTCTCAACCATATGTTGGGCCTTTAAATAAGAAATAACTCTACTAGGTACATGCTCTATAGACCCCCTCCACTCAACTCTCGGAACTCCGGGCATAGCTAAGGTAACGGTCTTAGCGTGACAATCAAGAATAGCNTCTAGAGACTCATGGGAATATTCAGAAAATAAGCAAAATAGGATGATACATAAGAGTACGTGGAACCAGGGTCAAATAAAGCCAAAGCATCACTGTGACAAACTAAGATAGTACTTGTAATCACCGCAACGGAAGCCATAGCATCAGGCCTAGCCGGAAGTGCATAAATACGTGGTTGGCCTCCACCTGCTCGACCTCCCCCTCTAGGACGGCCTCTAGCTGCCTGACCTACACCCCTAGCGGCCTGGGTAGGTGGTGAAGTGACTGGGGCTGAACCCTCAGCTGAGCTGAATTACTAGGACGACGAGGACACTACCTCCACTCATGTCCGAACTCTCCACACTCATAACAATTACCTGGAGCTGGAGATGAAAAATGACGAAAACCCCTGCCACCATGATAACCACCAGACGAACCATGCACACAAGAACCCTGATAAGATGATGCTCGGGCGGAGCTCTGAGCTGGAAGGGCACTAAAAGATGAACGTCCCTGATGAGAATTGCGAGAACCCTGCCCCGAAGATACACCACTATAAGCTGGGCGAACTGGCTGTGGAGGTCTAAATGAACGACCTTTGTTAGGTTGATATTGCCCTCTGGGAGGAGCACCACTGAAATTACCTGATCCCCGAGTCCTCTTAACCTCTCTCTCCTCACGATCCTGCCTACGAACCGACTCAATATCCCCAGCAATGTCAACAACTTGCTCAAATATAGCTCCAGACACTCTCTCTCTGGTCATCAAAATCCAAAGTTGATAAGTAAAACCATCTACGAACCTCCTAATCCTCTCCCTATCAGTAGGGACAATATCAGAAGCATGTCTAGCCAACTCATAAAACCTCATATCGTACTGAGTAACTGATAACTCTCCTTGGCGCAGCTGCTCAAACTGTATGCGCTACTCCTCTCTGTGGGACTTAGGAACATATTATCCAAAAAGATCGTGGAGAACTGCTGCCAGGTGAGAGCTGCTGAATCAACCGGCCTACGCCTCTCGAATGATTCCCACCAAGTAAATGCAGCACCAGCAAACTGATAAGTAGCAAATGAAACTCCGCTGGTCTCTAAAATACCCGCAGTACGAAGCATCTTCTGACATTTATAAAGAAAACCTTGGGCGTCTTCACCCTCTGTGCCACTGAAGGTCGGAAGCTTAAGTCTGCTGAACCTCTCCAACCTGCGTTGCTCATCCTCAAGCATAGCAGCGACCACAAAATCCTGAGCTGGAGCAACCGGCTAAACTGGGGCTGCTCCTGGTGCCTGAATACCCCGTAAGACCTGCTCAGGTGTCCGGGCAGTTGGAGTCTGATTGCCTCCCCCGAGGATGAGCAGCGCAGGTTGGAGAGGTTCAGCAGACTTAAGCCCATCAGGAAACCTCACAATCACTCAGCCCATCAGGCAACCTGACAATCACTCTGCCCATCAGGCAACCTCATAATCACTCTGCCCATCAGGCATCCTCACCATCACTCATCATAAGCCTTGCGGGCATCACTCAATCGGTATTGGAGCTCACTGGGGGTGTGTTATAGACTCCGGAGGGGCTCCTACAGCCCAAGCGCTATAATAAGCCACAGCATAGCATAAATCACACACAATATAGGCCCGCAGCCTCACTCATATCATATCATCCTCACAATGTAGGCCAGCAGCCTCACTCATATCATAACATCCTCACAATATAGGTCAGCAGCCTCACTCAGTCAGACACTCTCAATTTTCCCTTCAGGCCATAAATATACCAGGTTCTCGACCCAAAAATAGTGTTTCATTTTCAAGAAGTAGTATCAAAATACTCTAAGTGTCAAAACTGTTACACCCCAGGTTTAGTACGTAAAAGTATGCCATAAGCAAAGCTCGAAAATGAGATATTACATCCCGCATTTTCGTACGTTAAAGTTTCGTTGTAAGTTAATCAACGTAAGTTCGGGAATGAGATTATTTTGAGATTATAAGGACGATGCTATTTCAAACAATTGATGAGCAAATTCATGAAAGTGAGAGGGGAAGTAAGTCAAAGAAAATGAATTTTCATCCAAGTTTGGCATTTTGGGATACAATACGGCCCGAGCTAAAATACTCGATATTTATGGACTAGTGCCATACAAGGTACTACATTACCATGCTAGTAAGGTGTACAAGGTATTTTAAAAGAGAGTAGTATTTTAAGAAAGTTGAGATAATTCTTAATTATGAGGGTAATTGATTAATTACCGGGTAACGAGACATTACCTAATTAATTGGGGATATATTGGATAAGTATTTTTTTAAAAACATGAGGTGGCAGTCCCCATTCCAAGAATTTGTGACTCTTATATTAGAATTGAAAGGTGGCACAATACTAGATCATGTGGCTTAGCCATTGGTACGTGGGGCCACACTATTTAAGGCATAAAACCTCTCTAATTCAAAGAGAGGTCTTATATGAAAGTGATAGGAAACAGATAGATTCAGCAAGAGAAGTTAAATAACATGTGATCAAATTCATTAAGAGAGATGGATTAAAAATTGAGCAAAGTAAGCTTACTTCAAGCATGTCCAGTTGTAAACGTTCTGGTTTGCTCGATAAAGGTTGGAAATATTTTGATCATATAAAGAGGGATTTTTTTCCCTACTCCGATCTTGCTGTTACGTGTTGTCGCCATTGACGTATGTTAGAGGGATTGTCAAAAGAATCGGCTCAGGTATGTTAAGGCTATCCCTTCTTTATTTTGGCATGATCTATACGACATGAACGAAACGAGAAAATGCACAACTTCCATAAAATACTCTATTCGTAGAAATGCTACAGATATGTATATTCTTATCCTTCCACGTGTCAAATTACTCTATCATATGTTCATGGGTCTCAGAAATATGTAAGTTGGTAAAGTTTATCTCATGATATTAATCAGAGGCATAATGGCCTTATGACGTACCGAGAGATTTTATTGACATATTTCATATGCATTTCATGCATTTATACATGCATGTTGACCCATGACCAGATGGCGTTATATACGCGTATATATGTATGTATATATATGTATATGGGATATGGGAAAGGTTATGGCGTTATATACGCACCACCACCTGATCAGCTGGTATATGATGATGATGTTGCCCACAGTGGCTGAAATATGATTCAAACGGCGTTATATACGCGTATATATGTATGTATATTCAAACGGCGTTATATACGCGTATATATGTATGTATATATATATATGTATATGGGATATGGGAAAGGTTATGGCGTTATATACGCACCACCACCTGATCAGCTGGTATACTATGATGATTTTGCCCACAGTGGCCGACATGATATGATGATGCCCTGTGAGGCTGATGATGTTATGAAACATATACCTATGCACGACATGACATTCATACGCATATGCATGATACTGAAAGTGAATTATTATTTACAGAGTTATCCAGACATACAGGTTGAGTCAATTACTCTATATCTCTTCCATGTCTCTTATGTATTTATTTATGTGCCTTACATACTCGGTACATTATTCGTACTGACGTCCCTTTTGCCTAGGGACGCTGCGTTTCATGCCCTCAGGTCTTGATAGACAAATCGAGAGCCCTCCAACTAGGCTATCAGCTCAGCGGAAGATGTTGGTGCGCTCCATTTGCTTCGGAGTTGCTCGTTTGGTTAGTATGATTTAGACACATATTGTTTGGTAAGGCGGGACTCTGTCCCGACCTTTATGATATTTATGTACACTTAGAGGCTTGTAGACATACGTCGTGTACATAAAGGATTGTACGGCCTGGCCGGCCTATGTTTTGAGTTTATAAAGGATTGTGTTGGCCTATTAGGCTCGTATGTCATGTGTATGTAATAATGTAATAAGAAAGATATGCTACGTTGGTACTCGGTTGGGTAAGGTACCGGGTGCCCGTCACGGCCCATCGGTTTGGGTCGTGACAAAAGTGGTATCAGAGCAGTTCTGTCCTAGGGAGTCTACAAGCCGTGTCTAGTAGAGTCTTGTTTATGGGTGTGTCGTGCACCACACTTATAAGCAGGAGGCTACAGGGCATTTAGGACTGTCACTATTTCTTCTTACTCTAGATCGTGTGGTAGATCTCACTTATAAGAATTCAAATTCCTAACTTCTATTTTATTCGTAACAAGACAATACCTACATTCACAAAGACGGTCAGTAAGAGATATATTGTGGAAGTGTTGAAGTCAAATGAACTCGATTTTGCATTATGCTTATGATAAGTTAATATGAGGTCTTCGACAGACCAGGCGTGTACTAAAAGGTGTAAGGTTCTTGATAAGGAGTTTTAAGGCAAGAATACTTATCCACTCTTACGGTAAAAAGGAATAACAATATCGGAAGGTAGACATAATTTTTAGCAAGTAAAAGAAGCAAGGTGAGAAGGGTACGAAGTACCCAGTAAAATAAATATTATCATTATTTACCAGTCAGGAAGGGAGGTATGAGCATTTTAGGTTACCTTCAACAGGGACATATATACGTACAATCGACCACACTGATCTCAGTTATGCCTTATGAGAGCAAACGGATATAGTTTAAGAGAAGGACAGGTTATCAGGATCCGGCTGGGATTAGAGTAACCCAAAATATTGGATGGATTGGTAAAGTTAGTTGACATTTCTGAAGGATATTGCAAATGTGCTATTAATAGATCTCCTTGTGAGACACCCAGATGGTTCACACTAAAATAGTACAGCTAAATATGAGTACTACAAAGATAGGAACTGGAAACCTTGAAGGGATAAATATTACCTTAGTGTGGCTCCCATCCCTAGTAGAGCGAAAACGTTGAGCAAACCGAAGAGACAATTAATGAAGCAAAGGGAGCAAAAAAAAAAAGCAAAAGAATGTCTTGTTAAAGTTTTCAAAAGAAAGAGATAAGCATAAATATTAGTAGGGAAATAAGAAGAGAGATAGGAAGCATTATGAGTAATATGTGATACAATGATGGCAACGGCAGATCAAAAGATGACAGTATTACAGAGTCTATAGTCAAGTGAAAGAAAACAAGAGAGGTGACAAACCTTGAGGCAACAAAAGAATAGGTCATAAAGTCACGTCCTCATTTTGAGAAATAAGTTCGCGATGCTAACGTGATTCAGAAGAAAAAGATAGAACCAGAGTAATAGAAGTCATCATGGACTGGTGGAAAAAGATAAACTAAACATGAATTAGGGACTGAATGATTTGATAATAGTCGGCATCGTGAGAAATTTAGAGATTGCACTCCGACGATAATAGATTGGACAACAGAAGAAGATTCATGAGAAATTTTGAGAATGGCATTTCAGGAAGACGTTTCCTAAAGCAAGCAATGTGAGCAAAGTTAAGCTTAAGGGGTTGTATGTGCCAGTTACACTAAGTATCACCCTCGTGAGTGAGGAATTTTGTTATCCTTGGTACAGAAGTATTGCCGCAAGGCGAGTAAGGGTCATCAATGATGTGAAAAGACGCCAAAAATGAAGAGGTAACACATCTATAGGTAGATCCTCGTGGCTTCAACTCTTAGTATTCCCCTAAAGGGGGGAATATGGAGTGATATGGTGTTAAGTCAGAATTAAGTGGTTTTAGTAGCTACAAAATGGTAAAGGAAGAATACAATAAAAATAAAAAAGGGATGAGATTGCACTATTCAAAGCCTACAGATAGGCTACGATCCCAAAACATTATCCAAACACAACGCCACGGAGAAGAAGTGAGGCGTTCCTGCCCGGAATGTTATGGATAAAGAAGGAGCCAGTGCGGGACATAAGTTAAGACGAAGGAAATAAACTAAGAAAGATTACGAGTAATATTGATATGAGAATGGGGTCAATGAGTAGTTAGTAATTGGTCAGGAAGATCCCCGTTATGGCGAAACAAGAGGTTACAGACGAGTCATCAGATCGTGTAAGATAAACATAGTAGAACCCAACATGGAGAATTCATCCTCGAAGAATATCATTATAATACTCAAAGATATATATTCAAACAAGAGTCGGGATAGTTAAAAGTACCGTATGAGTATTACATATATAAAAGAGAATGCCACTAGGAAAACAGTCAAAATATCAAGTTTCGAAGCAACCCTACAAGCACAAGGGTGTGAAGGTAAGTAACCACGGATAATTATATGCGAGGAAGGACATCAAAAATTCTGTCAAATATACGATGTAATAAGCTCGTAGCTTTACAAAAGTCAGAGGGTCCTCCCTAAGTACTAAAATGAAAGACTAGCTGAGGAAATAAGGAAGAAGGCTTCAACCTAAGCTCGGTGACCTAAATAGGAAATGGTTATGTAAAAACAGTCTCACTACAATATTGTAATCACTCCAAAAGAAAGTGGCACCTACCGTGGCTAATGAGCGGGAAGTAAAATCAAAAGTAATAT